>MU968480.1:31462658-31609294 GCA_034641835.2 Pinus albicaulis
TTGAAGTGAAACCCACACATATGCAAATTATCAAGGTCAGCAACACCAACATGTAGGCTCATGAAGCCCAGGAGATATGTCTTTTGACCCACATAGATTCATATAAATAATAGAGACCTCAAACCTCAATTTTCATCATCACAACTCATCAAATCTTCTCTCTCATCATTTGATTAGGTCGTACAAGTTTTAGGCAACATATTTCTCTCACACTTGCGGATTTCAAGAGGCAATTTGACTGGGCATTGAAATTTTGTTTCATCTAAGATTGACCAGCAGTGATCGAGGCTCTTTTGATCATATTTTACTGTGATTTATGGAGGATAATATTTATTTTACTAGGACACATTGACTGGCACAGAAACCGAGGATTTTTGGACACTTTGACTTGCGTTGACCACATGTATGTTTGACCGCAACGCTGACTCGTTAGGGGAATTTTGAAGTCTAAAATGAGCCTCTTGAGGAAATTATAAAATAATAGTGTAAATAATAAAATAATTTAGATTACATCATCAAATTTTAGAGGAGAATATATATATAATTATCTCGTATTTTCAACTTATGTCCCTATGGGTTTACTCAAATTTTGATCAGGAACACTCGTTGGATGCATAATTTTATTCCTCAACCAAGGAGTACCCATGCTACATACTTTTGAGTCAACATCGAAAGTGTGCAACATGGGTACTCATTGGATGAGGAATTATATTTTGCATCCAACGAGTACTCCCACTCGAAATTTTAGTAAAACCTTAGGGAGATAAGTTGAAAATACAAGTCGAAAAAGTAGTTTTATTATTTAATTATTTTTTAATGTTTTTACTTTTTTACCCCAATGTTACACAGTAATTTGTCAACGTCCCTGCAATCCCTCGTCCCGCACATTGTAGGGCTTATTCTATGACCTGTGAGCAGTGACATGACCTGAAACCACTTTCATGGCATCCCCCTTGACAAGGACAATCATTCCTCTGAAGACAATTTCCTTTGAAAAGCCCTAAAAATAGCCCTTTTGGCCTTGGCGCGACTAGCCAGTTCAGCCCTCGCGCCAATGGGAGAAATCCACCAAAGAGGGCGCGCCAACTGGCGCTCTGTCCCAGTGTATCACCCGCACCAGGCTTAATAAGGATTGTTTTTAAAAAATAAATGGTGGAAGTTTGATTCCAACCAACTCCTGAACGAGTCTCTAAAATGAGTTGGGAGGTTTGGCTCCGGATCTCCATGTAGGGGAAGTGGTTTTCCACCTATCATGGAAGCTTCCTTGAGGATAGGGCCAATCCCACCATTGTAGAGATCCCAACTCCCCTTCCACCATCTATATAAGCTTGTCATTTTCCCTTTGCAAGCTAGCCTGAATAGCGCTGAATCAATTGTAAGGAGATTATCATCAGACGGCCGAAGAGAGAGAGACTTGTCCTTTTCCCAACGAGCTTTACCGAGACGTACTCCTCTGTCAACCCGTCGAAGGAAGATCCAGCGTCAGAGCTCAGGTTGTATCTTTCTTTGTTCTGATTAATAATAAACGACTTCTATTATGGTTCCACTCAGATGTTCATGTTTTATGCTATGAGTTGTATCTTCTCTGACTGATACGTAATTGCATGTATTAGGTTTTACGCTTGTTTGTTTGTTTTTTCTTCTTGTACGTGCAGGTGTTCGATCGCATCAAGCAGGAGAATTGTGATCTGCCAAAGAAAGGGACGGAAGCGCCATCTTCTCCACAAACGACGGTAGCGTAGGACTTAAGGTAGGCCTCTTGTCACATATTGGTCTTTTGCAATTAGGAACTTGCGTCTTAGCGTGACTCGGTTGTTGCTAGACCTGATCTGGGCTAGTAGGGATCGCCTCTGTTCGCAGAGGGGATTTACCTCTCCAACAAACTGGCGACTCCACTGGGGAGGCATTGATTGAAGTTTGTCTTGTCTTTTCGGTTGATTTTGGTCTTTGCCTGCTTGATCAGCTCTTGTGGTTCGCTTTTTTTCAGTGTTAAACTTTTGTTTAGCCTCACCATCCCTGATCTGCTCCTTGATTGCTCTTTTTCATCTTTTCCATTAGTAAACTCGACTAGCGCGATTTTTGCCCTGACAGTCGCGCCAGCTGGCACATGTTGCCAGTTTATCACCCGCGCTAATCCTATTCTGGCGCTAGTTGCAGCCTGACAGTTGCGCCAATCCTGTAAGGTGCTAGGGTTTGCTTCTTTTTGAGCTTTCTGAGCTTGGTCTGTGATTTTGGTGTCACTTTTTCGACTGCCTGAGTGTTCTGAAGCCTTGCTTGACTGACTGTGACATTCATCCTCTGATTGTTTGCCCTCTTCTATCGATTTTACATTCTATCCCTAGGGCATCTAGGTGCTATAGTGTGTCGAGCTTCCCATGGGAGTTTTTGGTCCTCGTTTGATCAGTGAATTTTGTTATTGCTTCTTTGCATTCGTTTGGTGGTTTTCCATTGTTTTGTTGCGTTATTTGAGTGATTGGCTTTTTCTTCATTCAAATTCTGCTTTGTCTCATTTTGGGCCTAGATTATACGGTTCATTTGAGTTTTTGGGATTTCTTTTTGATTTGAGGGACTTCTTTGTCAATTTCAGGTCTGATTGTGTGTTTGGCGTTGAGTGAACTTTCTTGTCTTTGCTCTTTTGCTATCACTTCTCAAATTGTTCTTTTCATTAGTTTTCATTTTGTGTAGTGCACTTTGCTCTTAAACATTGAAAATACAAAAAATCTCTTTTGCTTTTGATTAGTTAATGTAAATTGAATCTTTTCTGTGTTATTAGTGATTTGTAACTCTGAAAGAAAAGCTTTTAGTTTTCATTAGCGTGCATTAGAGACACTAGTGGTTGTTTTGTGATCATTTTGTTATCGTGTGAAAGCTCTCAACCTTCCCATAGTTAGATATTCATCGAATGAAATGATACATTGTGGCATGTAGTGTGCATTTAGGAGATTTTGAGACATAACATTCGGTAGGGCCTGGAAATTGAAACATAATTGAACATCAACATTGAAATTTATTCAATTTACCTTAAGGCAGCATTGAAACATTAACGAAATATTTAGAGGTCTAGGCTAGTGACGTGTTTCGGCACAGAAACCTTAGTAGCTATCGTCGTTTTCTTATTTTATACAAGATTCACTGACTTGTGTTCCTTGACACTGTCAAAGGTGAGAGAAAGGGGAGACCCCACTAGGTTGCTATCCTTTTATCCGTAGGAAGCCGTAGTCTCTCGCCTTATACCCGTGATACAATCGGATTACAGCATTTGGGGATTTCCCTCGTATGTACATCAAGTCCTTGGTTGATTTCTCTTTCATTTTGAAACCAAGGTGTATATTGCAGTTCACGGATATCTGGTACACCCTCTTGCCTAGAGTTCCAGAGCAGTCAGTTTGATCTTTAATAATCTTTAAATTTCAAAAGATCATCAAGCGCTTGTCCTTTCACTCTTGTTTCCAATCTGAAAGAGATAAAGTCACCTTTTTCCTGTTTCTTGACTCTTAAAAGATGAAACAACATAGTTTTGTTTCAATGTTTCAAAAAAATTAACTGCCCACGGAATATTCCTGGTTAAAGTTAGTTTCCTTAGGGTGTTGTTCTAAAGTTGTTTCTAATGGCAACTTTTCCGAATTTCACCAACCAAGGAATCCCCTCCAATGGGACTCCTGGTCCTTTTCCTCCTTTTGGAAATGTTGGCACTCCTTATATGGCAACATTGTCCCTTCCTGGGTTAACTTTTGGGTTGCATGTTTGGTTGTTTTCAACCTCTGTGGTCATGAATGTCCCGGCTATTGTTCAATCAGTGCCTCCGCCTAAACAACATCACGTTGATTCCAAGGTGGACCTCTCCCCTTCTTCGATTGTGTCTGCGTCCTCCTCTTCTACTTCGCCTGGTGAAAGTCTAGATTCGAGTAACCAGGTGGCTAAGAAGAAGAAGAAGAAGAAGTCCGATAAAGGAGAGGCTAGCTCTACGGCTATTGCGCCTAAGAAGTCTCCTCTTGATAAACCTCCCAACCCTCCACGAAAATTCAAATTCCCTTACATGTTGTGCCAGGGAAACCATCTTCTTCGAGACTGCCCTGGCATTCCCAAGGTGCTCGAAGTATGGTCCAACGGTCATCCGCCGTTTCCTTTGGCTTTCGGGAGTCAAGTTGGGGGCACGTCTTCAACTGGTGTTGGTAAAACTCCTAAGAAGCAAGGTAAGATTACCAATCCTTGTAAGTTGTGTGAGGGGCACCATGCCATTCACCTTTGTCCGTATATGGATGAAGCTAAGCGATTTTTGGACAACTCGGCTGTTTCTGCGCCGTGCCTTCCGGCTGGTTACAAACAACTTTCTTTGAGTCCTCCACCAGCTGATCCCACGATTGGTCAAGAGTCATCCTTGGTCGATCTCGCTCCTTCAAAAATTCAAATTCAGGAATCCATCCTTGACCAACCATTGGTCGTGGGATCGGTTGAGCTGGCCCCTTCTACGGTGCACTAGGTATTTTCCGTCGAGAGTGGATCTCACATCCCTCGAGTTCTTCTTGTTTCTTCATATTTTTCGGACTTGGAGAAAGATTCTCCTGTCCCTATACCTCAAGAAGTGGCTCCTCCCCCTCCCGTGATGGAGGTATTAGAGGATACTCTTCCCGACTCCGTGATGGAAGTTGTGGAGGATGCTCCTTCTTCTATCATAACACCAGGGGAAGACCATCTCGGTTCGATGGTAGCCCCTCTGAGTAGTTTGGTCGCTTCCTTTGATTGGAGTCGATTTTCAGGATACCGCCTTCTGTCTTATGTGCCTTTCAAGATCACAGTACAGGATTTTGGTCTGGTCGTACCCAGCACCATTATAGACAAAGGTGCTTCTATTAGTATTCTATCCTCAACTACTTGGCAATCTTTCGGTTCACCGCTACTTGCTCCTATTACACAGAATCTGTTGGCATTTAACAGAGGAACTAGTCAACTGTTAGGGATCCTTCCAAGGTTACGTGTTACTTTGGGAGGTAAAACCGTCCATATGGACGTGATGGTTGTTCCAAGCCCCTGGGATTTCAATATGCTTTTGGGGCATGATTACACCTATGCCATGGGAGCACTTGTCTCCTCCCTTTTTCGTGTGGTCTGTTTTCCGCATGAAGGACGGATCGTGACCATTGATCAGCTTTCGTTCTTTGGTCCTAATGTGGCAGCTGGCTCTCCATCATCCCTTCCTAGTTTTTATCCACCCGTTGTATTTGCTCCATCGCGGGTCAACTATGTGGCTACCTACCCCGTGCCTGTACTCAGTGATAGTGCCGTTGTGCATCAGGTGCTGGGGGAATTGGGTCCTGACTTCCAGGATGTTTTCCTTCCATCGAGAGTGGAACTCTTGGAAGCGAGTGACTTCTTGTTCGTTGCGATGAGGTCACCAAAGCATGGTTCCTTTCCCCGTGTCGGCTCTTTAAAAAATGAAACCAGGTTCTCGAAGAACAGCTTTGTTTTCTTGTGTCAAGCTCCTGCTAAAAAAATGAAACAAGCTCTTCGAGCATGGTTCCTTTCCGTGTCAAGCTCCCTAAAAAATGAAACAAGGTCATATGAGGATAGTTCTTTTAATGTGTCAACCTCGTTAAAACAATGAAACACTTTCCTGTTCAATTCAAGTCTTTGATAAGATCTCGTAAAATCCCAGTCGAGTCTTTCTTTTGATCTCGTAACTTGAACCTTCACTCCATCTGCCTTTCATATGGATTGAAGCTTGGGGGGCATGTACCTCGAATTGAGTCACCATGCTGGGGGCATGTTTACTTTTTCAAGCATAGTTTGTTTCCGTTTCAAGCTTGTGTAAAAATGAAACCGGTTTCAAGCATAGTTTATCTTTGTTTCAAGCTTGTGTAAAAATGAAACCAACTTCAAGTAGAGTTTTCTGATTTCAAGCTTGTGTAAAAATGAAACCATTCCCATTTTACCTCTTGTGATTACCATTTTATCAGCCTATTTTTGCTAGATCAGCCTTGGTTTTCTTATTCCACTATCACCATCTACTTGGCCGATCATGTGCCTTCACTTGGTTGTTTTACCCGTTCCTGAGGAACCGCTGTGATGAGTGGTCTTGTTAGCCAACCTCTTAACCTTTACTTGTTCCGAGAAGTTCCACCATCACCGGAACCAGTTGCTACCCTTTATACCACTCGTTCCTCCAGGAGGAGTCATCTTTCAGCTCTTCTCTGGCTCTCTAAAACTGAAAATATTGCCAAGACACTTGTCATTTTGATCTTGTTAAATTGGCTGCAAAATGAAATCTACCCAGTATACTTTTACCCCTTTTTCGGGTCAGATACTATTTACGAAAAGAATACAGCCTATCGCGACTAGGAGGTTTTCTCGGACATTATTTTCTACCTTTTCGGGTCCGGGGAACTATCTACGAAAAGGGACCGCTGGAGTTTACTTTTTGTTGTCTTTTCAAACTCTCTAAATATGAAAAGACGCCGAGTTCTTCCTTTGTCAGACTCGTTAAACCCTGATGACATCGGATTCAGTCGAAATGACGTTATTCGAGTCGCTCCTTCCTAGGGCTCGTTAAATGTACTAGGATGGATTCGCCCGAAGGGCGAACTTATATTACAAGCATATGCTATCCCCTTCAAGCTTGTTATCAAAAATAATTGGGGTACTCGCCAGAAATGGTGGGGGAAAAATGGAACCATCATCATTGTCGTGTCGGCAGTATGTCGCTCTTGAACATGGCACTTGTCTGCATTCGTGTCGGGTTGGGGACATCTCATCTCGTTTTTTGCTTGCCTCCGTGGGTTTGGGTAATCCCTTTTGACCTCTCATCTGCTCTTTGCCTCGTCACTATGACCTCTGATATTTTGATGTCAAATACTGCCAAATCCACTATCGTGGTCGGCTTTATATGTTCAAGAGAATTTGACTCCTCTCCTGCAAGCAAAAAGCCAACCATCCTCTCGATGGAAGTCTCGTCATGATTCACAACATTATGTTCCTCTCATCTCTCAGACGGATGTAAACAACATGGCCCACCTTCGATCAAGATCACTCCCGCTAACTTCTTACCATTATCTAGGAAGCTGATCTAGAGACTCCCTTCCGGTACCTTGGAGCCTGCATGCCTCAATGGCAGGTTCTTCGCATTCAACGTAAGGTTTTCATTATTGGCCTTCGATCGAATGATTCTACGGGTGTTCAACACCAGCTCACTGTTCACATTTCGTGGATTGTACCTATAGTACCCTGAGAGCCATTGTCATTATTGGTGGTTCCTCTTGCATCTGTTAATAGCTTTCATCATTGGCTGGTAATCAAACATTGTTCTTGCATGTTCAACTTCAGCTCACTTATTCGCATGCTTGAACTTGTACTTTGTTCGGGTCGATATGGAGCGAAAGACCCTAGATTTTTTCTGTTAGAATCCAAGCTGCGATTTTGTGGATTATTATGATTGGTTACATGACTCATTCATTGGATGATTGCGACCATGCCTGAGTCTATTCATCGTTCCTTACTGGATGGCTGCGTCCATGCCTTGGATCTGGATTATTGTATACTATATTATGGATGGCTGCGCCCATACCACATATACCATGTATTTGAGATATCATTTGTACTTCTCTACGCAAAGTTTTCCTACTTGCTTTTAGTTGGCTACATTCTCGTAAAGCATTTCAAATTCCTCTCTCTCTCTCTCGTGCCTCATGCTTTAGGGGGCATCTCTACACACGTTAATTTGTCACCGTCCATGCAACTCCCCATCCTGCAATCCTTCGTCTCGCACATTGGAGGGCTTATTCCCGTAACCCGTGAGTAGTGACATGACCCAAACCACTTTCATGGCATCCTCAAGGAGGACAATCATTCTCCAAGAAAATCTCCGTGAAAAGCCCTCTAAAAATAGCCCTTGGCCTCGCGCGACTAGCCTCACCCTCGCGCCAATGGGGGAAATCCACCAAAGAGACCACACCAAATGGTGCTCTGTCCCAGTGTATCACCCACGCCAGGCTTAATAAGGTTTGTTTTTAAAAAATAAATGGTGGAAGTTGGATTCCAACCAACTCCTAAACGAGTATCTAGAATGAGTTGGGAGGTTTGGCTCCAAATCTCCATGTAGGGGAAGTGGTTTTCCACCTATCATGGAAGCTTCCTTGAGGATAGGGCCAATCCCACCATTGTAGGGATCCCAACTCCCCTTCCACCATCTATATAAGCTTGTCATTTTCCCTTTGCAAGCTAGCCTGAATAGAGCTGAATCAATAGTAAGGAGATTATTGTCATACAACCGAAGAGAGAGAGAGACTTGTCCCATTCCCTACGAGCTTTACTGAGACGTACTCCGCTGTCGACCAGCCGAAGGAAGATCCAGCGTCATAGCTCAGGTTGTATCTTTCTTTGTTCTGATTAATAATAAACGACTTCGATTATGGTTCCACTCAGATGTTTATGTTTTATGTTATGAGTTGTATCTTCTCTGACTGATACATGATTGCATGTATTAGGTTTTACGCTTGTGTGCTTGTTGTTTCTTCTTGTACGTGCAGGTGTTCGATCGCGTCGAGCGGGAGAATTTTGATTTGCCAAAGCAAGGGATGGAAGCGCCATCTTCTCCACAAACGACAGCAGCGTAGGATTTAAGGTAGGCCTCTTGTCGCATCTTGGTCTTTTGCAATTAGGAACTTGCGTCTTAGCGTGACTCTGTTGTTGCTAGACCCGATCTGGGCTAGTAGGGATCGCCTCTGTCCGCAGAGGGGATTTATCTCTCCAACACCCAAAAATGGTTAATTATCCCCCATGGTTGACATCAACATCTTGAACCATATTGGTTATTATAATTTTATTTTGGTTGTACATTTTTCTTAGGAGGCCCATTTTAGACCTCAAAAGTTCTCTAATGTCAGTTTGAGCAAGTTTGACTATTGTTTTGCTAATTGTTTTTGGCTAAATTTGACCAGCAAGGAAGGTTGAATTTGACCAAGGTTGACCGAGCTCAAATTGGGTTGTTTTGTTGCTGCGTTGACCACTGATTAGGGTTGTTTGACTATCAATGACTGGGAACATAAGTAGATTTTACGGGGTTATTTTTACAGTGATATTGGATCATCAAATTAGCAAGTCAATTTTGACTTTGACTTTGTATTATTATACTCTCTCTGCTAAACATTTGATATTTTATAATAAGAAAAAAATATCAAGGGCTTTCCCCATCTTGGAGTTTTTCCATGGCTTGAGCCAAATTCTTGTGTACTCTTGTCTTGGCTTCTCTTCTGCATTTTATTGTTCATGTTTTATATATATTTATTGTCAATGTGAATTAATGGTTTATGTGATTGTTATTGGAAACTAAATTGGAATTATCATTGGGCTTATAATAATACATTGAAGTAATTGTTGCAAGCATAGAACACACCATTGTTATCTAAAATTAACTAGTTGTGAATTCAGAGTATCCAAGTTAGTCAGAACATATGTCTCTAGAAATTTGGTTGCCTATGATTGCTTGGATTTTTTGGTGCCACCAAGTTAACCTTCCCTTTGGCCAGACTCAGCGCTTCTATTGTAGGGTCTTCTCTATGGAAAATTCTTCTATCTGCTTACAGGATCCACACCTTGGATCTACTACAACATCCACCTGATTATAGAACCTGCATGTACTACACTACAGGACTCAGATCTGATATAGGAAAACACAGATTGAACACAAGAAGGTGTGCTCTATCGCAGTGAGACTTGTTTCAACCCTAGAGAAACTCACACTATCTTGAGGAGCATGGATCCCCAGCGAGTTCATATAATAATTTCAGATGCATCGCACAATTTGTCACAACTTCGAATTCCCAGAATTTCTCCTTGTTTTGATATATCGTTCTACCTCAGGGTTTATTACAAAACTCATACGACGCTTCAGTAGTTGTATGCCCAGTCTTTGATTTATCTTCAAACAACTCGCACGGCCACAAATCTATGTGGCTTATTCTTGCTTGATTTCGTTATATTGTTTTGTTAAATCAATTCGACTGCTTCAGAACTATTCTATCCATAACTTTGATTTCTCTTCAAATCAACTTGCATGACCTAAAATGTACTCAGATTTTCATGTCACAAATAGACTTAACATAGGACAAAATTTGTTTGTCTTGATGAAACCCTTTAGACTAGAACTTCCCACAACAATTCTTATGTTTGAACCAAAAAAAGATGAAAAGTATTTTTATCAACTAGGATGGAATCTTTCACTATCCAAATTGATAGGGAAAAAGGGGTCTTAAAACCCTTAAAGCCTCAGGCTCAAGAAAAATAGAGATAAATTGATCCACAATGATGATCAAAATGAATTCCTCCCTCTCATATTTATAGATTTGCTAGAGGGGTCTCTCCACCTTAAATGATTGAATATATTTTACTTTAAACCCTAGTTTTGGGTTTCTTTTCCCAGTTGCTCCTAAACTTGCCCAAAATTGGAAATTTGGGGGTTTTCCCCTTTATTGAGGATTGTAGCCTATGGGGATCGATAGACTATTTCTTCCCTTAGGCCAATTAATCCCTTGGAACATTACAGACCCCCCTTCCTGATATTGCTTGTCCTCAAGCAACTGCAAATGGGAATGCATGGCCTCTTCACCCTTGGAATCTACAATCTCATTGAAACAAAGCTTTGAATTTAGTACGAGAACTTGAAGTGAAACAAGAAATTGAAGGATGCTTGAATTCATGGGGTTCAAAATTTCATTCTCTCTGCATGTCCATGTGTTTAAAATACTGAGGCAGATCTTCCCATTGTCATACAAATTGGGATTTAATCAAAGACCACCAGTATAATAGTGTATTGATGGTGGAGTAAGAGGATATATCAAAGAAGAAAAACCCATGTTGATATGGTATGCCAGGTGCTCCAATAATTACAACCCTAAGTAAATATTTGGTCCTCATAGACTCTGTTGTGGCTCATTTTCATTTACCTTTGAAATATTTTTCAAAACACCAAAAAAGCATATATGTTAGAAAAGGTAAAATTTTGTATGTCAAAGAAGAATTTTGATTTATATGTTGGTACATTAACATTACATGATGAGATGTGAAGGTCGGTCGAGTCAGGCTCGTTCACGTGCAGAACAGTTCAAATTGCGCCCAGATCCAACAGCAACCCGGGAGCACAAATTGCACGATATTTATACCAAGGAGTTCCCCCGCAAGCGATCTCGTTAAATCCGCTCACCTGCAAATCGACGGTTGACATCAACTGTGGGAACATTCCCTTCAAATCAAAAAACCGCTTAAGTGCTCCCGCAAGTGGTTTTAGGTTTCAATGAAGACATTACATGGTGATAGTTGAAGACTTTCAAATCAGAGAAGGAATTGAAATGGCGTATTTCCCTTATACACTTATGATTTTTGGAGGAGGCATAAAGGAAACAACAGACGGTCAGGATCAAAGCGCAGAATTGAAGCAGAGAGATGGACGGTGGAGATTAAATCGCAGATCACAAATCGCGAGCTTTAAAGAATAAGCGCGGAGGTGAATGTTAAATTCGCTGAAGTGTGATATGTGATGACGTGGCCCTGGCCTGCATACCGCACATCGCAAGTTTTAAAAGTTAAGTGCAAAGGGTTTGAGTAATTATCATCGAAGTGTGATATGCAATGCGGTGGGGCCCGATCGCAAATCGCAAGTTTTAAAAGATAGTGCAAAGGGTTCATGTTAAATTCGCCGAAGTGCGATGTGCGATGCCAGGTGGGACCCGATCACATAGCGCACATCGCAAGTCTTAGAATATAAGTGCTAAAGACAGGTTAAAAACAATGAAATGCGAAGTGCGATGTGCGGGCAGATGCGATGTGGTTTCAAAAGTGAACTCCAAAGGTTTTCAAATCCGGAGGTAAGGCATTTCTTGTGTTAAACCTCATCAGAGGAAGAAAAGAGGATTATAACGTAAAGTTGGTGAAACGCCAAAACGCGAGAGAAGGCGGAACGCTGTAGGCACGAACAGAAGGGGACATGATAACATTGCTTGAAGCATAGAGGCATAGGCAGAGTTGGGCAGAAGAATGTATAGTGGTACTGTTGGAAGCACGAAAGGCCCAGGTCCCCGAGTTAGACGCGGCGTCTTTACGAGCTGTGCGAGTACAACAGCGCATCATAACCAGAAAGGACACCTCAACACATTGGAAGGATGCATCAACAACATCAGATTCAACATGAACAATATTTCCAGTTTTAATTTTTTTTCTCAGTATGATTGCATAAGTAATCTTAACAGTTTAGGTAGTTGAGTAGTTTCAAGAAGTTCAGAAGTTATGAACTACTTTGATGTATTTAAGTAGATAGAAATAAAGGAAAGGGGTTATGAGTTTTGGAGCTATGGATGATTGTTATTTTAGTATTGAATTTTTTGAGAAATTAATGGAAGATCAAGTTTCCTACACCTGTTGATGTTGATATGTCTTTCCAGTTTCGCTTTGTGTTTATTCCTCTTTGAATGAAGTGAAGTAATGTAGCAGCCGGTCTCTTAATTACATATGTGATTAAGAGTTAAATAACCTTAATTTGTGCTCTTTCACTTCATCTCTTCTCTCTTCACAAACTCTTAATGAAACTTTAAGGTAATAGATTTTGTGTTTACAACATATTATTTTGAGTTTTCTCTCTCTCCATGAATTTCCTCTTAAACTTAAAAGATTTTGTTTCTCAGCATATCATCTTGAGTTTCCCTTACAGTTATTCTTTTCATTTCATTCAAATATCAATAGTTTATGGCATTGTGAAGGCTTTCATTATATCAGATTATTGAGGGTATTAAGTAATTAAATTCCAAAGGTGTTAAACAAAGGCCATTTGATATTGTAATTGTGACATGCATTTATAAAATGTCTTAAGCACTGATTCCTTACCACAGCCAAGGGATTGTTTCTTGAGATACAAAATTTTTTGGTGTCGTTGCCTGGGACGAAGAAAAAAAGTTTATTTTCCCTGGGTTTTTCAAATTATTTCCTCTGGTTGTTCAGTGAGGAGGAAATACTTGGGATGTGTTTGTTATTTTCAAAATTCTGGTTTTCAAAAGGCCTCACACGAGGTCAGATACTTCACAGCAGATAGTCCCTGCTTTTCCAAATCCAGAAAGATTGGTTTCTAAAAAGGCTCAGAAACCTGAAATTCCTTCAACACCTGATCCTACATTGTCTGCTCCTAGCAGCAGTTCTCATAACCCTTTGTTTGAATATATTTCCAAGGAACTCTCTTTCTTGGAATAATATTCTCCATCCACACCCATTCATTTTCAAGAACCTATGTTAGAAGAACATTCTTTCGAGTCTATTTCTTTTACCTTCACTCAAGCTCAACTAAGTATAGTTGCTGGTTCTTCTACCATTGTTCATCAACCCACTCCCATATCAGTTTTTCCTCCACCTTCATTCACTTTCACAGTAGGTTCATCAACCTCAAATACTCAAGGAACAGTTAACCAAGGTGTAAATATGGCAGCACCAGCCTTTTTGTTGAATAGATATGCTCCACTAAATCTTGTGCAAACAATGAATGTCATGCCTCAAGAATACCTCAAATTTCTTCCTCGTTTCACTGGAGAAGATGAAGTAACTGCAGAATAACATTTACCCTTGTTTTTCACTTTTTATGAGAATTTAAATGTAGAACATCTTGATGTTGTGATGAGACTATTTGTGCAATCTCTAGATGGAGAGACTATAAAATGGTTAAAAGGTTTACCAAATGGTTCAATAAATAACTGGGAAGATTTAGAAACTCAATTCACTCAGAGATGGGGATAAAAGAGAGATCATGGTTACTCATTGACATAGTTTAATGCAATTAAAAGAATGCCTAATGAAAACATTTATGAGTTTGTGAAAAGATTCAATAAGTTTTACAATAGTTTACCTATAGAGATGAAGCCCCCCCTTGTAGGAGCAAAGGTAGTTTTTGCTAGGGCTTTTGAAGCTGAGTTTAGCTTTATATTGAGAGAGAGAAGAGCCCCTACTCTTGAGTAGATACAGACATATGCTTTAGAGACCGAATCTAACATGACTGTAGCTGGAAAGGCGAAAGGGAAAAAACCAGTCCAAGAGAAGGGGAAAGCAAAAGAAGAATCATCACAAGATATAAGAATTGAAGATATGAAAAAGGTGATGAAAATTTTGACAAATAAGCTAGCTAAGATGGATTTGGAAAATAAAAACTCCCAAATACAAGTAAAACAAAACCAAGGGGGTTTCAACCCTCAATTCACAAGACATCCCCTGCAAATTTTGCAGAGGGAAAGAAGAGATTGAGACCAGGTTCAAGCACCGTTGTATATAGAAGCAGCACCCACAGAGCCAGCAAAAGATGACCAAAGGGAGGTCGAGGATCAGGTATCTGCTATGTATAAAATGGAAGAGGACGAAGAGGAAGGTTGTGAGGGAGAATATGCTAAAGCTGAAGTATCTTTTAATCAAGATGAAATGGATGAATACTATAGGCAATTCATAGATTTCATGAAAGCTGAGTTGCATAAAAAGTATGATTTGAGGTCTAGAAGGAGATTTAGAGTGCAAGATAATGAGGGTGAACAATAAGGTTCCATTCCTCCTCCAATGGCGACTCCACAACAAAAGGACCCTGCGAAATAGGTCAATAATGGGAAACAACCTGTAAAGTCACTTAATAGAACAAATGTGTAGCAGGGAAAATCTTCCCAAAATAAATCATTTGACACTAATATTTTGGAGAGAGTTGTTCCTGTACCTAAACAATCGTAAAATTCTAGAAAGAGTGAAGAAGAACCTGAAAAGAATGTTAACCAAACTCATGTTTTTAGTTTGGAAAAAGAGTTGGAGAAGGTTAAAATTTAGGTACCTCTTCTAGAATTAGCTAAAATACTAGCTTACAAGAAAGAAATTTAAAAATTTATTAATCTCACACAGGTGGAAGATATAAGTGACACAGTGAACTTACAAGAAGAAAATCCAGTGGTCACCTTTGGTCCTCATGTAGAAGAAGTAGATCCTTCTGTTCCACCCTTATATATTTCTCTATTGCTTCATGATTTTACTCTACATAATTTCATGCTGGACTCAGGAGCGTTCCATAATCTCATACCACTGTCTGTTATGAAGGAACTTAACTTGCAGATTACCAAACCTTATAGGGATATGTATTCATTTGATTCCAAAAGGGTGAAATGTGTTGGGTTAATTAAAGATATAGCAGTTTCGTTGGCAAAAATCCCAGCAAAGAGTATAGTCATGGATGTAGTGGTTGTTGACATCCCAGCCAGGTTTGGAATGCTCCTGTCTAGATCTTGGGGAGAAAAGTTGGGAGGTGTACTAAAATTAGATTTCACTTGTGTTATCATGCCGGTTTTTAATGGGGAAAAAAGGATATTGTATAGGGAAACAAGGTTTGTGAAGACCACCTCCAATAAAGAGTCAAGAAACAAAATATCTTTCTTGTTTCATGTTTCATGAAGATGCAGAATTTGTTGAAGACACAGGGAAGCAACTCTCTTCAGCAGTTGTAAATAATGAGCTACACTCAAGGAATATTTAGAAGTGATACTTTGATGGTGCCTACTCCAAGGAAGGCGCAGGTGCTCGATTCTTGCTGATATCACCAGAAGGTAACATCATGCCTTTCTCTTTTAAACTAGAATTTGATTCAACAAATAATGTGGCTGAGTATGAGGCCTTAATCTCAAGCCTTCAAGTTGCTAAACAGATGGGAGTTCAATGTATTTCAATTTTCGGTGACTCTGAATTGATAATAAGGCAAATTAAAAATAATTGTCAAACCAAGCATTCGAGGTTAAGATCATATAGGAATGAAGTTTTGGATATGATAGAAAACGATTTTGAAGCCTTCAATCTTCAGTTTATTCCGAGGGAGGAGAATACATTGGCATATTCTTTAGTAGTTGCAGCTAGCACCTTCAAACCTCCAATAAATCCAAGGCTAAGGTATGAAATTGAAATTATACATAGACCTTCTATCCCTAACAATGTGAAACATTGGTAGGTGTTTGATGATGATGAACAGATAAATCAGTTCCTGACAATGATTGGAAAATTTGAAGATGCTGAGATAGACCAAGAGGAGGAACCAACAGAGCAGAAAGCGTAAATAAGAAACCTTAAGCAGTCAATAGGTGAACATAAGATTATCCAATTGAAAGATAATGTGCTCCCTAAAGGGTTGGTTCTCCTTGAAATATTATTCGATGCTAATGATGTTGTTGATTCAAAGAAAAAACATCAAGAATAAGAGATGGAAGATTGTAATTTGGGAACTCAGCAGGAACCCAAAATAGTGAAATTGTTCAAAGGTGTTCCCAAAAACTACAAAGAAAGATACATTGATCTTTTAAGAAAATATATGGATATGTTTTCTTAGTCATATGAAGACCTGAAAACGTGACAAAAGCATAATTTAGCATAAGATTTCATTGAAAGAAGGACTCAAATCACACATAGAGAAGCTCAGACAGATCAACTGATACAGGTGGATATCTGTGGCCACCCACCTATTCCATTTGGACCCGCACCATCAATTTATTTAGTCACTGTCAACACAACTTACTATTTTTAGTAGGTTTTCGAGTCCTGCACTCTCAGAGACGTTTTGGGGACTTAATGATCCAAGTGGATATTGGTGGCCACCCACCAATTCCATTTGAACCCCCACCATTAGTTCTTTTAGTTTGTAAGTTTCAGCACAACTTACTATTTTTAGCAGTTTTTCGGGTCTTGAACTTTCGGAGTCGTTTTAAGAACCTAAACGACGCTTTTTGGGAAAACCGGGAGCAACATGGGTCTATAGACCGATGTTGCTCACTCAAAAGTTGTAGTCCTTGAACATATATTTATAACGAGGTATGGAGCGCGTCAAACGGAGATCGCATGCCAAAGTTACGTCCCCGGGAAGTTGAAACACCAATTTACCCAAACGGGTCCCACAGTTTTGGATCTTCATCTCCTAGGGTTAGGTTTTTGGATGTTTAGGGTTTTACATTGTTTCTCAACAATAAATAGGACTTCGAGCCTCATTTTAACACAGTTCAGGGGCTGGCAGTCGACACATCTCTTCTCAAAGATACGCGAACAGTGCCCTGGCTCGCTTGTTCCCATCATATCTACATTGTAACACAGTTCAAGGTTTGGTAGCCACCACATCTCATCTCAGAGATACGGTAGCAGTGCCCTAGCTCATTTATTTCCATTATTTATATAAGCATGTTTCAACCATTTTTTTTTTAACACAGTCAGAGCCCTGTAGCCTCCACATCTCTTCTCAAATATAAGCCTACCAGCGCTCTAGCTGTTTATTTACATTTTGTCTGGAAACAACTTTCAGTTTTGTAACACAGTTCAGAGGCCTGTAGCCACCACATCTCTTCTCAGAGATACGCTATCAGCGCCCTAGCTAGTTTATTTCAGTCATTTGATTTTAAAAAAATGAATTATTTCTGTTGCATCTTTGTATCTATGGCTATATGTGTATTCTGTTGCGTTCCTACAAAAAAATTCGGATCATCAATCCATTGTTGTTAGCTCCAATCGAAAAATAAGTGAAGAAATTGTTGCAAGAAAAAATTATAGTCCCTCTCAAATATTCAAACTGGGTTTCTAATCCTGTCCTTGTAAGAAATAAGAATGGAGGGATAAGATTGTGTGTAGACTTTAGGAACTTGAACCGAGCATCTCTAAAATATAATTATCCTTTGCCAAAAATGGATTATGTCTTACAGAAGGTGACAGGAGCTCACAGGTTGTCTATGGTTGACAGATTTTCTAGGTATAATTAGGTAGCAATAGAAAAAGAAGATCAGAAGAAGATTTCTTTCACGATGCCCTAGGGCACCTTCATGTATGCAAGGATGCCATTTGCCCTTATGAACGCAAGTGCAACATTTTAGAGGGCCATGGACATAGCCTTCTTTGGTGGCAGGTTTGTAGTTATATATTTGGATGATGTAACTGTTTTCTCAAGGTCAGATGATGAACACATGGAGCATTTGCAAAAAAAAAAAAATTCAAAAGTGCAAAAAGTTTGGTTTATCATTAAATCCAAAGACATTTTATTTGCCTTCGAAGAAGGTGAATTATTGGGTCACACGGTTTCTAAACAAGGAGTGAAGATTGACCCGGCAAGGGTGGAAGCCATTCAGAAGATTCCTTTACCCAGAAGCAAGAAAGATATCCAGAGATTCCTGGGAAAAATAAACTATTTGAGGAGATTTATGTCCAATAATGTTGAGATCGTGAGAAGTATAACAAATATGTTGAAGAAAATTGCAAAAGTGAAATGGGATAAGGAAGCAAGAGATGCATTTGCTAGAATAAAGGAAGCACTACAGGAAGCTCCAGTTCTGATTAGTCCAGACTATCAAAAAGCCTTTCAGGTATTCTCATTTTCATCCCCCACCACTATTGATATTGTGTTATTGCAGAAAAATGAAGATAGTAAGGAGCAGCCAGTTTCATTTTTCAGTAAAGTTCTCAGAGATGTTGAGCTCAAATACAATATTCTGGAGAAACAAGTATACACTTTGGTCAAAGCACTGAAAGCCTTCAGGACTTATGTGTTACCGTCCCAAATAACTGCTTATGTTCTTAATTCTGTTGTGAAAGACGTGTTGGTCCAAAGTGATGTTGAAGGAAAAAGGGGTAAATGGATAGCAAAAATCCAAGAGTATGATTTGGACATCAAACCCACCAAGCTGGTCAAGGGACAAGGGTCAGCGAAGTTGTTGACAGAGACGAATTTTCAAGCCTTGGGAATTAATCAGTTGGCACCAGTGGATGGAGTTGTTAATGAAGAAGGTCAAAGCAAGTCCAAAATAGGTATTCAATACAATTTTTTGTGCTTTGATTGGTATAAAGATATTGTGCATTACATGTGTTTATTTGACTGTCCAACTTCACTAAATAGAACAAAATACATAGCTCTCAAGCTCAAGTCTCAGCCATATGTTATCGTAGAAGCAAAGCTATACTGAAAATATCCTGTTGTTATTTTGTTGTTATGTTTGACCAAAGGAGAATCTATTGAAGTCACCAAACAATATCATGAAATTCTGTGTGGAGGACATTATAGCTGGAAGGTAATTGCTCATAAAATTCTCAAGTCATGCTTCTATTGGCCAACCCTGTTTGTAGATGTTTATAGACTAGTCAGAAGTTGTCAGAAGTGTCAGTTATTTACTGAAAATAAAAACTTGCTCCATTACCTCTCATCCCAGTATTTATTGAAGAAACTTTTAGGAAATGGGGAATGGATTTTATTGGAGATATCAATCCCCCATCAAGTGGACAGTTCAAGTGGATTCTGACTGCCACTGATTATTTTACAAAATGGGTTAAAGCAATACCCATGAAGAAGGAAAATGACCAAGTAGTGATGAAGTTTCTAGAGGAAAACATCTTCAGCAAATTCGGATGTCCAGTCAAAATTGTGACTGATAATGCTCAAGTATTCAACTCTGCTCGTTTCATTAATTTCTGTCAAACATATAATATAATTTTATCACATTCCACAGCATATCATCCCTAATGGAACAGATTGGCAGAGTCCTCAAATAAGACAATCACTGAGAATCAAAAGGATTGGGATATGAAGTTGAAATTTTCCCTCTAGGCAGTGCGAGTCACTACCAGGAGATCTACTAGAAAGTCTCCCTATGAACTGGTTTATGGAACTCAAACACTATTTCCTACTCAGCTGGCCAAACCAGTGATTTCTTTCCTTCAAGAAGCTCAAGAATAACCTAATGTTCTGGTAAGAATATTGAAAAATAAATAAAAAAATTGTCAGGGATAACTTGAGTAGTTATCAAAAAAAGATGAAGTCTATATTTGACAGAAAAGAAAAATAAGTTCTCTTTCAAGCAGGAGATTTGGTACTGAGATGGGACACCAAACAAGAAGAAAAGTGGAAGCATGGTAAATTTGACCCTCTCTGGTATTTTCCATACAGAATCTCTGAGGCAAGGTCAAATAACACATTCATTTTGGAAGATCTAGATGGAGAGTGAGTATAGCTGCCTGTGAACGGGCATCATCTGAAGCATTATTTCCAACATTAAAATTCAGAATTCCACCATTGTAAATATTGGATTGCTCATTGTTCATATGTCACCAAGCAATATTTGACTCCATGCCCAATGGATAAAGCACTAATCTACGGTTCTTAGCGCTTCAGTGGAAAAAAGCACTATCCCCAGGTGGAGCCAGATGTTGTGGCTCATTTGCATTTAACTTTGAAATATTTTTCAAAACACCAAAAAATCATATATGTTAGAAAATGTAAAGTTTTGTATGTCAAAGAAGAATTTTGATTTATATGTTGGTACATTAACATTACATGATGAGATGTGAAGGTGGGGCGAGTCGGGCTCATTCACATGCAGAATAGTTCAAATTGCGCCCAAATCCAACGGCAACCCGAGAGCACAAATTGCACGAGATTTATACCAAGGAGTACCCCCGCAAGCAGTTTCGTTAAATCCGCTCACCTGCAAATCGATGGTTGACATCAACTGCGGGAACACTCTCTTTAAATTTCAAAAACCGCTTAAGTGCCCCCACAAGTGGTTTCAGGTTTCACTGAAGACATTACATGGTGATCGCTGAAGCCCACGCCCTTTACTTTCAAATTAGAGAAGGCAGAGAAATGGCACATTTCCCTTAGACACTTAAGAGTTTTGGAAGAGGCGCAAAGGGAAAAATTGAGGTTCGGGATCAAAGTGAAAAATTGAAGAGGTGAGATGGAGGGCGGAGATTAAATCGCAGATCGCAAATCGTGAGTTTTAAAGAATAAGCGCGGAGGTAAATGTTAAATTCGCCAAAGTACGATATGCGATGACGTGGCCCTAGCCCGCACACTGCACATCACAAGTTTTAAAAGTTAAGTGCAAAGGGTTTGAGTTATAATTGCCGAACTACGATATGCGATGTGGCGGGGCCCGATTGCAAATCGTAAGTTTTAAAAGATAGTGCAAAGGGTTCATGTTAAAGTCGCCGAAGTGCGATGTGCGATGCCAGGTGGGACCCGTTCGCATATCACACATCGCAAGTCTTAGAAGATAAGTGCTAAAGACAAGTTTAAAACAGTGAAATGTGAAGTGCGATGTGCGGGCGGATGTGATGTGGTTTCAAAAGTGAACTCCAAAGGTTTTCAAATCTGGAGGTAAGGCTTTTATTGTGTTAAACCGCATCAGAGGAAGAAAAGAGGGTTATAACATAAAGTTCATGAAATGCCAAAATGCGAGAGAAGGCGAAACGTTGCGGGCGCGAATAGAAGGGGACAGGATAACATTGTTTGAAGCACAGAGGCATAGGCAGAGTCGGGCATAAGAATGTATAGTGGCACTGTTGGAAGCACGACAACTGGGTCAAGTCAGGCACTGAGGCGTCGTTACAGAACTATGCAGTTGCTGCATCATAACCAGAAAGGAAACCTGAGCACTTCGGGAGGACGCATTAGCAACATCAGATTTAGGAAAACGAACAATATTTCCAATTTTAATTTTTGTTCTCGGTATAATTGCATAAGTAATCTTAACAGTTTAGGTAGTCGAGTAGTTCAAGAATTTTAGCAGTTACGAACTACTTTGATGTATTTAAGTAGATAGAAATAAAGAAAAGGGGTTCTAATTTTTGGACCACTAGATGACTGTTAGTTTAGTGCTGAATTTTCTGAGAAATTAGTGAAAGAAGATCAAGTTTCTTACACCTGTTGATGTTGATATGCCTTTCCAGTTTTGCTCTGTGTTTATTCCTTTTTGAATGAAGTGAAGTAATGTAGCAGTCGGTCTCTTAATTACATCTGTGAGTAAGAGTTAAATAACCTTAATTTGTGCTCCTTCACTTCATCTCTTCTCTCTTCACAAACTCCTGATGAAACTTTAAAGTAGTAGATTTTGTGTTTACAACATATTATTTCGAGTTTCCTCTCTCTCCATGAATTTCCTCTGAAACTTAAAAGTGATAGATTATGTTTCTCAGCATATTATTTTTAGTTTCCCTTACAGTTCTTCTTTTCATTTCATTCAAATATCAACAGTTTATGGTATTATGAAGGCTTTCATTATATCAGATTATTGAGGGTATTAAGTAATTAAATTCCAAAGGTGTTAAATAGAGGCCATTTGATATTGTAATTGTGACATACATTCATAAAATGTCTTAAGCATTGATTCCTTACCACAGCCAAGGGATTGTTTCTTGAGATACAACAGATTCTAACATAAATCACATCCAACAAATTCTTTTCTAAGGTAGTCCACTCTTGTTGTACTTTCTTTGTCCATTGACATTGACTGGTAGACTGGTTAGTTTTGTTCAAGAAGAAATGATCAACGGTTTCCTTCACAATATCAAAATGCTTTAAGTATCCAGATTCATCATTGTGATAAGCAGGAAATTTAGACAAAGGATCCTCCTTTCTTTGTTTCTTAACAATACTACATGTTCATTCCCCTGAATCATCTACACACTTTTTGAAGCATTGTACTTGATCGTCAACCCTGAAAAAACTATATTTTGATTTCTTTTGGAGTACGTAACTCCACTTCCTCTTTCTCTTCTATCATAGATGAGTCATCTATAGGGTACAGTGCAGCCATCGATTCCAACAGATGATACTGTGAATCTCTCATGAATTTTTTTCCTTAGAAATGTCCAAATGAGTCTTATCAAAAATACGTTTCTGGGCACACTGTCAATGATTACTCAATTTTGATGCTTCTAATAGCATTTTGGACTCTCGATACCAAAGCAAACCACTAGCAATTTGTGCAACAAATTTAAAAGCAACTTGAGAAATTGAAAGAGTTCCACTATTCCCTTGGATCAATCTTTCTTGTGCATGAAAAACACTTTTCCCATATGCAATATCATGAGCATTGTATGCATCAATCTGGCACAAAGAATATTCCTCAACCTGTTTCTCTTGATCAGGTATACACATTCCATCACAATCCACAATCTTCCAACTAGCAGCATAATACCTATCATTTAGATTTTCCTCATCAGAGCCATTGGGTTGAATCATCTTCATATTCATCTTTGGGGACAACAACAATATATTTTGGTCCAACATCTAAGATGCCACCCTCTTTGTCATTTAAACAATGGAGAATGCGATGTGCTCATTAGATATATGCAGAAATTGCTTGATGGGGTACAACACAGCCACATATCTGTATGGTTTCAAACTTTTGAAACTCTTGTATTTTCGTCATTAATTTTGTGCACATTTCTCAATGTCATCAAGAAGATTACCAGAGAAATCCATTCCACTTAGCACTAAAAGGTTCCCTTTGGCAGTTTGTTGTCCTAAAGGAACAACTCCTGTGAACACTTTGAGCATGTGATCACATGCATAAATAACAGATTCTAAGTTTTTTGAATGCCTTCATTGTTCCCTCCACTGCCTATAGGGTTTCCCACCAGTCATCAACTATGGTTGGTGCTTTCATTTCATCATGTTGCACGCCAACTTTCTTATTTTCCTTGTAAACATTTTGACCATCCATAGTACCACATTCTCCCAAAACTTCATTGGGATTAGCATCAACAACCAACATAATCCTACTTAAATGGTCGATTTTGAAACCATATTCAGCAAATTTCTTGGCCATAGCCCCAAGCACATCGCATCCTTCATGTTGTACTACTTATTTTGTTTTGCCAACAACCATTGCACCAACAATTTCCCCAACAACACCATCATTCACCATGGCTAAAACACTTTTTATTCCAGCATAGTGAACAAGATTCCATATAGTGCTACAAGCATAGCACTGGACTCTCACACATCCTGAGGAAACACAAACAATAGTGCATGTGCACATGCCTTCCTATTTGAATCTTTGGAAGTCCTTAGTGGCCATTTGTTGTTACTCCATTATGAATGACTAATTTTGGTCTTTGCATTGAGCATTTGAAGAGTGTTGCATCTTGCCTTCCTGACTTGTTCAGAACCTGCAATCCCCACTACATGAAAATTTGTATATACAAAATCATCACACTGCTCTTTTGTAAAACCCGGATCACCCTGTAATGTTGCATCCCATTTCCACTTATTCACTATGTTGATAGTAAAGATAACATGGGAATGACTGGATTGATTATTTATGTTTGTGCTTCCAGTGGCTCGAGATAATGACATTTGAGCTAAAATAGAAGTCATTTCTTCTTTCAAAATCCCAATAAATGAAACTTACAACAAGATTTCTCCCTTTTCCTTGAACTCTTTGTGCCCTTTAAATATAGTCTTCATAGCCCAAGGAATAGTTTCTTCTAGGTTTCCATCAAGTGTATATTTTGTTCCTATTTCGAACGACTTGCCATTCAAGCGCAACTATATTGCCTTTGCTTCCCATTGATTTGTAGTCAAACTTTGTACATGTGATGCACGATCAATAGTGCTCACCTCATCTTTATAAGTATCATGCGCTTTAGCTTCTAGCCAATAAGGTGGGTTTGGTATAGACATTTTATCCTAGGTGCTAACCAACTATTAACCTTCTTTGATGCATCTTTCCATATGGAAGCCTACTGTTTTTTGGGAAGTATCTTGGTCTTTGTTTTGCAACTTACTCATATTCGCAAGAACATTGCCATCATTTGAAAATTCTTGTAGGAAAGATGTTGCGGTTCAAATAATCTCTGTATTTTGTGGAAAATTAATCGAATGTCTTTCATGGATTGACACTTGGAAATATTTTTAGTGCAGGGGGGGAACTCTTCCAAAGGTTTGCATTTTTCTTCATCATAGCTTGCATGTTGCTTCGCCCTGACCTCCATTGAATCTACCATGGTACCTTGAACAGATGCCCAAGTCTCAATTTTTTCTTTTGGATTTTCTGGTCAACGAACCTGATCTTTGTTCCACGATTATTCTTCAACCATATCTTCATTTCTTTCAAAAAAAAATTGGTTGATTGCCTACCTCCTCTTTAGGGGGTATATAGCCATGTCCATGCTTTGATCTTTGCTTCAACTTTTCTTACACTTTGTTTTTCAAGCCTGGGCTTACGATCAGTATCACTTGGTTTGTTTTTCTGGCCACTATTCCAAAAATTTTCCCATTTCATTTTTCTTAGATGGATGTTGCAGCATTTTGTTAAATTCTTCTAATCTTCTGATATTTTCTACTTGCTGCTCTTCTAGCTTCCTCCGATACTTTGCTTGTTACTCTCAAAATTCTGCATAATTTTCCCAAAAAATTGTTTTCGATGGTTCCATTTTCAAATACCATCCAACCTAGCAGGGTTTCTGCTCTGATACCACTGTAGTGGCCTAGGGAAATTTACACTTTAGGGTTTCGTAGGAGGTCCAATAAAAATTTGCCACTTTCTAACAAAGTTAACTAAATACTTTTCCATCGAACAATCACAATTATACTCGGTAGAGAAAAATAACATTTAATGATCAATCCTTAAATTAAACAATAAAATGCCAATTCTTTAATAAAGAAATAGACTTAATGGCCAAGACCAATATTTTAATTAATCCATAAAGTGTTCAACATTTGTTACATATTGTCACCAGATGTTAATTAAAATTGGACAACTAGGTCCAAACCCCTGGTTGTGATGCTCAGATGACGATCCCAATATTTTTATTGGATTCCTCTTTTGGAGAGGTGTAAGATTGATCTAAAGATCATCTCGATCAGATGAGCAGAACATGTACTTTGAATTTATTCCACTTATGTGCTAGGTCAGCGTGGAATATAATATAGACTTAAATGTCTTAAAGGACATGTCACACACCCCCAAATATGCCTATATATTGGAGAGACTTGGAGTTCATTATACACAGATTGTGTGGAGGATTTTCTTCTCTCTTGATGGCGATGGAGTTGTGTTCTTGGCTCTACGTATTTGTGGAGTGTTCTTTGTTTGAGTTGTTATGGGGTTATGTGTGACACGCTTGGCTGAATGACCTATTGGAGACTTTGCTAGTAGAAGCATCATGCTGATCGCCATAATGCCACCATTCATTATCTCTGTTTTGGCTTGTCTTCCATCGATCTTTTAGTATGTTCTATCTGCTTCAGTATTGTGTGCCCTAATCTGAAATGGCATAGAACATGTTCTCAAATTAACATGGTATCGGAGCTGAGGAGAATACAAAGCCCAAATTCATGGTGAAGGAAAGTACCCCTGAAGCTTGCCGCAGAAAACTAAGGAAGGCCGAGGAAAAGAGCTGGAACGCTGAAATGTTTGCGGCCTTGTTTGAAGGTAAAACAGAAGTTTCTGAAGGCTGTTCTAAGGGTTGTTAGGGAGACGTAGAGAATCTGAAGGAGGTCGTAGCCCTAGAGTGAAGGTCGAAGTATATTTGAAAGCTGGAAATAACCCCCAGAACTTCAATGCATAGGAGCCGTCTTTCAAAGAAAGGAACCCGCAGAAAATTATAAGGGTTTAATGTTTGTTTTGGGTGACCAAGTGCAGGAAGAGAGGCCGAAGTTCCTTTAGAAGGAGACCGTTGGAGATAGGCTACTACGGCTAGGAAGAAAAGGATGCGTGGAGCCTTTTAGGGGTTGTCTGAAGGGCTATTTGCTTCAGCAAGGAGGCCGAGCATCTTCAGGAGTCTACGCAGGTCTGTTTGGGCTACAACAAGGTGTAGAAAAGCCTATTTTCATGGGGTTGTTAAGTTACAATCAGATTTGTGGTAGGCCATAGGCCTAACCACCTTAAAACATGGCAGCGTGGGAGTTTGTGGGGCTGTAAGACGCCAATAATAACAACCAGCATGAGAGAATCTCTCCTTGGCTAGGCCGCAACAATTTAAGGATTGTTTGATGGGTGAATAGCCCTCATAAGAGGCTGTTACAGGTCTGTTTTAATACTTATAGGATGCCACTATTATTTAGGAGGGCATCTCGATGTAAAAGGGCTTGTATCTTCCCTAAGGAGCAGCGTGGAGGGGCAGCGTACCATTGAAGGGTAGTCGCAGCTAAGAGGAGAAATTATGGACCAAATTTGAGGGATGTTAGGGACTGTGATGTGTGCCCTAAATAGTTACAAATAAAACAGCGATTTGACATCTGTCCCAGAGGTAAGTTTGGATCTGTCTTATGATTGTTTTAGTGCATATGTTCTGATTGGGACACAGGGGTAGTTGAAGCTACGATAGCTTGTGGAACACTATTTGAAGAAGGTTAGAAAAGCTCCTCCATCTTAGCCGTTGTCATCTCTAGGAGGCCGCATAACTCTCTGACTGCAGGTTCAATACAATGGTGTATTGGAGGGCTAGATAACGTGGAGAAAGAGGAAATATAGAGGATTGTTCCGGGAAATAAAATCGTCATGTCTAGGCCGCAAGCCTGTAGGTGGCATTTTTTTACGGTCAAAACAACCCTATCATGAAATATAGGTGCCTCCACATTACAAGGTCACCGTGGATGCAAGGGAAGGAGGTTGCATCATTTGAGGTGTGTTTTGGGCAAGAAGTTTGAGTCGGTGTGGAGCCCTAACATGTGACTAAATTTTTGCCCATGAACAAACCAGCGTAAAGTTATTTAAAGATTGTCTCATACCCAGAACATCAGCCCATTCATAAGGCACCTTGCCTTGCCTAGGCTGCAGTTTCAGAAGGTTGTCCAATGACTGGTTAGTGGATGGTGCAGCGTGCAAAATTCCCTAATATAAATTTACAGCAGTATACAAAAATTCAGTAAAGCCTTTGAATTACTAAGCATCTCCTTCGGACAGTCCCTGCAAAATAATTATCATATTCAATCTTCTGATCTGTTTGATAAAATTGTCACTTCTACAATTGATTTCTTAGCTACGTGTATACATCAGGCCCTGCAAATTATTGATCATCATCAGCAAAATTCATCTCTATGGAAGTGATCTATAAGATTTTCATTCAAAACTCTGGATGTGAAGGCTCTGGTCGCAGTTATATGTTGTGCACTATGATTAGAAATCAAGATGAGGTATGTTCATCGGTGATGAACAATAATGATTGATGTGCACTTATGACTGTGCTAGATCTGCATAACGGAAAGGTATCACATAAGGTATGGACTGACATGTAGAAAGGGTAAATTATGTTTTTGGAACATCTGTTGATTGGTTCCTAGATCTGTGCAATTTAGGAGACAAATTGCAGATTTGAAGACTTGAAGCCCTAGATCACTCATCTATTAACTGTAGTTGGGCAGATCTGAAAATAAGAAGTAGTGCAGGATGAGATATCAGATGTAGTAGATGAAGCCTTCAAGTGCAGAATTATGAGAGAAGGAATCATGATTGCATTCCTAGTTCTATGGGTTGCAATAAAGAAAATATGAGAGGGCTAGTTGAGGAAGCTATAGCAGATCTCCACAGAACATCAGGGAATTGTTGCAAGCTTGAAATCTTCAGTATTGTTAATGATGAAGAAAACAATGATACAAGTTCAAAAGGTATCTTTGTAACCGCCATTTTGAGGAGCTAAATCTGTGAGTCTATGTCACTGTCATTATGACAGTGACATAGACAGACACCCATATTTACGAGATTCATAATAACAGTAAGCTTGTGACAGTATCAAAACTTGAAGTGTGAACTGAGAAGTTTTTCAACCTTCAGTCACGTTGTTGGAGTCTTGAACCATGATCAACAAATCATGTTTGGATGGCTTTGACTGTGGGAGAATAAGACCCCTTTTCCAAGTTGGTGTTTTGGATTCCCTCATTTAAAATAGATGTCTTCTCTTGAGAGAGAAGTTGGCATTAAGAGGGAGAATACATCTGTATATTCTCCTGAGCGAATATCATTATTGAACGAAAGAAGATCCTCATGGCTCAAAGACATATGGCTTCAAAGGGAAAATTCTGGAAGAAAACCAAGAAGCCATATAAATTCCAGGGGTATCTAGCTGCCATGAGTACAATATGAGCCTGGATCATTTGAAGAAACTGGAAAGCATCAAACTCTGCATGGATGCGAGGGTGATGTCTAGGATATGGTTCCTATACCACAGATCAAAGCTCTTGTCACCTCGATATAAGATCAAGCATAGATCTGATGGGAAAATGTGTTGCCTGAAGGCACTGATTATTATTGCACCTATAATCTATTATTTCCCTTGCTGCTATAGATGGATGTAAAGACTGTTTTTGTGGCATGGTGCGATAAAGGAAGAGGTGTATGTAGAGCAATCTCTAGGGTTTGAAATCCAGGATCGGGACACCCATGTCTACAGGATGAAGAAAGCCCTCTATGGGCTGAAGCAAGCACCCAGAGCTTGGTACGAGAGGATAGATAGCTAACCGATGAAGCTGGGCCTCACTCGTAGTAATGTTGATCCGAACCTTTAATTCAAGGTTGATAAAGAGAAGCCTCTCATTCTAGTGTTGTATTTGTAGGACCTCTTCCTGACAGGTGCTAACCCTCTCATTCATCAATGTAAGAGGGAGCTCGCTGCTGAGTTCGAGATGAAGGACCTAGGACTGATGCCTAGGCCCGGAGGTCTGGCGGAGACCTGGCGAGATTTTCCTTTCTCAAGGAAAATACATTATGAAGCTTCTAGTATGGTGGACTGTAAGTCCGTGTCGACACCGATGAAGCTCAACTTTAAGAAGTTGAGTGGCAGCGCTGTTGGGCCCGTGTTAGAAAATCCTACTGATTATCGTCAACTCGTAGGGGCTCTGATGTTCTTAGTGAACACCCCTCTGGACGTATGTTGTGTAATGAACACTTTGAGTCAACACATGGTTGATCATAACATTCACTGGGTTGGTGCCAAGAAACTCTCGAGATATCTTTGTGGCACAATAGACCATGGGCTGAGTTACACTGTCGGGAGCACGACACTCCTTGGATATATTGATGTCGATTGGGTTGGCAGTGTGGTGGATCGTAAGAGCACATCTGGATGCCACTTCACAAGTAGATCTGCTTCGGGCAGGAAACGAAAGTCGGTAGCCTTGAGCATCGCTGAGGTCGAATACATTGCAGCATGTATGACCTGTTGTGAACTCACTTGGTTGTGAAAACTCTTTAGTGAGTTGTTCGAGCATGTGCTAGATGCCCACCGTTATCCTTTGTGATAACTAGAGGGGGATTTGTTTGTCATAGAATCCCGTGTTCCATGAACGATCCAAGCATGTTGATGGTTGGTACCACTTTATCCGGGATATGGTACAACGAGGCGCCGTAAGGCTCGATCATATAGGAACTGATGAGCAGGTTGCGGATATTCTCACAATGCCCCTGGGGAAGGTCATGTTCCTAACCTTTCGTGAGAATCTTGGTATCGTGGAACGACCCTATTCTAAGGGTCCTGTTGGACGATGAGCTCTGCTGGACGATGAGCTCCGGGAGCTCCAAGGGGGGTTTTCGAGATAGCTTCTTTGGGGATAGCTTTGGTGCTATAAGAAACCACAGGGCTAGGCTTGCCGAACCTAGTTGGTGTGCTTCTACCCCACCGTGATGATATTGAGATGGTTTACCTCTCTCTGATCTGTGCCCCGTATGCATCCTACCCATGGAGTTTCGGACTCATGGGAAGTACCTCTCATTTGGCCAATGAAGTGGGAAATGTGAATAGAGACCATAGCAAGACCAATGGACGCATCTAAAATTGTCGTACTCTCTACGTCTAGGATTGGCACGTGTCCAACCACTTGATCTGGGATCAAGTTTAGCGAGGTTTCGGAACTCCAACTGACTTCGGGTCAGTGAAACTAACTTTGGGTTAATATATGACTCTCTTTAAGTCCTAGTGAGGTTTCGGACCTCCAACTGACTTCGGGTCAATGAAACTAACTTTGGGTTAGTATATGACTCTCTCAAGTCCTAGTGAGGTTTCGGACCTCCAACTGACTTCGGGTCAGGTAAACCAACTTCGGGTTGGTATGAGACTCTTTGTGAGTCCTCTAGAGGTTTCAAACCTCTCGGCTGAATCTGTGAGCCGAGTATGATGTCTTTGTGACTAACCCACTTCTGTTCTGAAATAAAGAGGCCAGCAAAGCAAGTTACGGCAGGATGACGCACGATGTTTGGATTGCACTAGTGGACGGAGTTCTCCCTAGTTGAGAGAGAGTGTTAAAATTGTACAACTATGTTCAAACTCCTGGTTGTGATGCTCATATGACGATCCCAATATTTTTATTGGATTCCTCTTTCGGAGAGGTGTAAGATTGATCTAAAAATCATCTCAATTAGAGGAGCAGAACATGTGCTTTGAATTTGTTCCACTTATGTGCTAGGTCGGCCTGGAATATAATATAGACTTAAATGTCTCAAAGGAAATGTGACACACCCCCAAAGATGCCTATATATTGGAGAGACTTGGAGTTCATTATACACATATTGTGTGGAGGATTTTCTTCTCTCTTGATGGCGATGGAGTTGCGTTCTTGGTGCTGCATATTTGTGGAGTGTTCTTTGTTTGGGTTGCTCTGGGGTTATGTGTGACACGCTTGGTTGAATGACCTATTGGAGACTTTGCTGGTAGAAGCATCTTGTTGATCGTCGTAACACCACCATTCATTATCTCTGTTTTGGCTTGTCTTCCGTCGATCTTTTAGTATGTTCTATCTGTTTCGGTATTGTGTGCCCTAATCTGAAATGGCATAGAACATGTTCTCAAATTAACAAAATTCCACTTACTTCCACAAGCAAATTCGAACTCGCCTCTCAAGAAATCACATTGCACAAATTACCTCCACTGATGGGTCTGTATACAAAGGAACAATGGAGTTAAGAGAGGCTACAACCTCTCATTTCTGGTGGTTGTTCAAAGAAAATGGAATGGACAATGAGGAGGAATTTCCAGACTTTCTCACTCACGTTCCAAGATTGATTAAGGAGGAGGATAACTCAAGCCCCCTGAAGCCCTTCACGGAAGAGGAAATCAGCAATTTCATCTAGACGATGGAGCCAGACAAAGGTCCAGGACCCGATGGATTCTCCATACACTTCTACATAATCTGCTGGAAAATTATCAAGGTTGACCTGTTCCGAATGATAAAGGGTTTTCATTAAAAAGTCAAAGTGGGAGGAAGCATAAACTCCACTTTTGGTATCATTTGACCGCTTCAGGCCAATTTCGCTTTGCAATGCGTCTTACAAAATCCTCTCGAAACTCATGGCGAACTGAATCAAGCCTCTGCTAGAAAAACTCATCTCTTCCAGCCAAGGAGGGTTTGTTAAATGCAAGCATATCCTAGACAATATGGCCCTGGTGCAGGAAACCATTCACTCCAGCGACCAATGTCATGAGAAATGAATGCTAATCAAGATGGACATGGCGAACGCCTTTGATAGGGTAAGACACTCTTTTCTCCTGCAAGTTCTCTCCGCTTTTGGCTTTAGCTCTAAATTTATAAGTTTAATAAAAGCATGTATAGGAGAGTCGTGGATTGCCCCTTTAGTAAATGGCAGGTCGGCCAACTATTTCAAAGCTTCGAGGGGCATTAGGCAAGGCTTCCCTCTATTCCCCTTCTTGTACATTTTGATGGCTGACTCACTAAGTCGAAAGATGACAGCAGAAAAGTTAAATGGGACACTTCCTGGCATCAAGGCTGTGAAAGGCACTGAGCCAATCCATCATGCCCTATTTGTAGATGACTCATTACTTCTAGGAGGTGCTTCCCTTGAGATTGCAAGGGCCTTCGATGAAGTTATCCACAGCTTCTGCAGGTTTTCGGAGCCCTGGTCAATAGGAGGAAAAGTGTTGTGTATGGTTGGGAGATCGATCAGCAAACCATGAATCGGATTGCTCATGCCCTTGGCTTCGCGGGCTTCGCTACCTAGGATAAAATCAAGTACCTTGGCCTACCATTGTCTTTGGGATCTAATAAGGCCCCTCACTGGTCGAAGATTCTCAGCAAAATTAAGGCAAAAATGAATGCTTGGGGAGGACAGTGGCTTACCACAACCGAGAAGCTAATCCTAGTGAAATTTGTTTTTCCTCCCTTCCAATATATCAGGGTACGTTTCTATTGGCTCCAAAAACAATCATTGAACAGCGCTCAAAGCTGTTAAGAAATTTCCTGTGGCAAGGAGGAAAGGGGAACCAGAGAAAATACTACTTGGTTAGCTGGGATATTGTGAAAAGACCACTAACTGAGGGAGGCCTACAAGTAAGAGACCCTGGGTTGGCCAATTTGGCCTTGGGAGGGAAGATTTTATGGAAAATCTTCTCAAACCATCGACACCCTGTAAGTCAATTTTTCATCAAAAAATATATGCATGGCCTCTCACTGAATAATATGGAGGATGGAGCTTCTTGTAAGGGCACCATTCTATGGAAGCTCTATAGTCGTGGTTGGGAGTTCTTCAAAGAGCACCTATACAAAATTCCTAGAAATGGAAAAAAAAAATTGCTTGTGGGGCGACAAAATCATGGGTCTCCAACCCTTCAACTTAGCCCAAGACATTGCAGATCTGCATGACTAGCTCAAAAATCACGGCATCCGAAATCTGGAAGGTATTTCTTCCTGGGATGCTGCTGGAAACTGGATCGATTGGGCTTATCCCACGCCCTCCAAATTGGATACAACCTCAATTAAGTCTCTTCCTCGTTGCGCTCACTGGACTGGCCCGGTTCATCTGCGTGCAAATGACAAGTGGGGCTCGGGGAGGTATGGCGCTTACAAAGCAGCACAAGGATTCACGATCCTCCAATCCCGGCTTCCGCTACACTCTCCATCACTCTGGCAACATGTCTGGGACCCAATTGGCCTTCCAAAGGTCAACTTCTTTAGTTGGCTCCTCATGCATAGACGAATCCTGACTGGGGATAACCTGGCAAGAAGAGGCATTATCGGTCCTAACAGATGCCCACTCTGTTGCTTGGCTCTGGAAATGATCGATCATTTGTTTATAGACTACCCATTTACACAAGAGGTATGAATGCAAGCTATGCACGGGCTTAATGCTCAAATCCCATCGCAGACCACAATAATAAATTTATTCACCACATGGAAAGGGCGATCTCCCCACGCATTGAACAGCAAATCCCTGTGGACAAAAATCTGGTATGCAATCCCAAAATACATTTGCAGGGAAGTGTGGTTAGCAAGGAATGATGCCACCTTCAACAACAATAAGTGCCCTCCCACGGTTGTGGCATCTAAAGCCAAAGCTTTGCTGTTTGAGGCTTTGGAGAATCAAACCCATAAGACAGACAGTGAGCTCCTCCTTGATGTGATCAGTTGGATCAGAGTGCCTCTAAAGAGTGCCTGCATCAAAAAGACCCCCTCTCGGCCTTGTTTCAACTTAGAGTGGAGGCTTCAGATCCCCGAACTCTATTTTAAAAAATGGTGGAAGAACCAGGACAAAGCCACAATCTTCTTTGACGGAGCTTCCAAAGGAAACCCGGGGAAATCTAGATCAGGGGGAGTAATCTATTCCCGGGAAAGGCACAACAAAGTCAGCTTCAGTTGGGGCCTTGGGCAGAGTACTAACAATCAAGCAGAAATCTTAGCCTGCTCAAAGCTTGCCAAATCGCTCATGAATACAGAGATAAACATATTCAAGTCTTCAGAGACTCAGAAATCCTGATCAAAATCATAAACATTGATGATCACTTCAACAACCCAGCCCTCAACAAGACCCTGCAGAGACTCCGAAAGGTGCTGCAAAATTACACCTCCAACTCCTACCACATTCTGCGAAATCTAAACAAGGAAGCAGACGCAAAAGCAAATATAGGTTGCCTCTTAGCCCAAGGAGAACTCTCAAAAAATGACGAAGCCCCTATTTGGTATCCTATTCCATAAGATAGAAGCTCCTCAGCTATGTAAAAGCAGTGCATCACCCCATCGGATATTTTCGAAAAAGAAATATGTAATAGGGGTTGTTTAGGCTCCGGCCCAACCTAGCATCATAAATAAAAACTTATCCGTTCATGTTTAAAAAATAATAATAATAATAATAATAAAATAAAAAATTCTTTCACCACCGCAATTGATAGGAAAAAGGGTAACCCCTCAGAAAAATAGAGATAAATTGATCACAATGATGATCAAAATGAATTCATCCCTCTCATATTTGTAGATTTAGTAAGGAGTCTCTCCTTAAATCATTGAGTAAATTTTACTTCAAACCATAATTTTGGGTTTCATTTCCCCGTTACCTCTCATATTTATAGATTTAGAAAGGAGTCTCTCCTTAAATCATTGAGTAAATTTTACTTCAAACCATAGTTTTGGGTTTCATTTCCCCGTTGTCTCAAAACTTGCCCAACATTGAAAATTTTGGGGTTTTCGATTATATTGAGGATTGTAGCCTACGAAGATTGATAGGCTATTTCATTCCTTGAGGCAATTAATCCCATGGGAACATTACGGATCATCTCAAAAGAGCAGTTTGGTTTTCTTAAAAATTATCAATCGTGATGTCTCTATTCCTAAGAAACCCTGCACTCTATTAAGAAACCCTACACTCTATGAAGATCACGACCATTAGCAAAGCGAATATAAAGATTGATCAATCAAAAGCTTGTGATAGAATTAACTAGACTTTTCCAAGGCTAATAATTATTTAAATTGGAATGAATATAAAACAATAAATTGGAATATGAGTTGCATCCAGTGGGCTAGTTTTGCGGTGTTGATTAATGGACATCCTTCACCTTTCTTCAAAAGCTTCCAAAGGGCCAGGACAAGGATGCCCTCTCTCTCCTCTTCTTTTTGGTTGCGGAAGTCCACAATAAAATCATTCACAACACCATTGATAAAAAAAAAAAAGAGATAAAGGGGATCAGCATCTCTAGCATCGTCAACAATTCTCATCTTCTATTTGTGAACAATGTTTTCTTTTTAATTTCGGAAGCATCATTACTTTTAGGTTTACTTTTAGGTTTTATGATCATCTCGGAAGAGCAATTCGATTTTCTTAAAATCAACAAATTCATGTTGTTTCCATTGACCAAGAAATCCTGCACTCTATGAAGGTTGCAATCATCAGCAAAGCAGACATAAAAATTGATCTATCAAAAGCTTATGAAAGAGTTGACTAGACTTTTCTAAGGCTAGTAATGATTTAAATTGGAATGAACATAAAAACAGTAAACTGGATTATGGGTTACATCCAGTGGACTAGTTTTGCGGTGTTGATTAAAGGACATCCTTCTCCTTTCTTCAAAGCTTCCAGAGGGCTTAGACAAGGATGCCCTTTGTCTCCCTTCCTCCTCCTGAGATAAAGGAGATCAACATCTCTAGCATCGTCAACATTTCTCACCTTCTATTTATGAACATTGTTTTCTTTTTTATTTCAAGAAACCATCATTACTTTCAAGTTTTAAGACACATTTTGGATCATTTCACTACCATCACAAGGATGGTTATTGATGGTTATTAATATCCAAAAATATTGCATGATCCTCCATAACCTATTTGCTTATGATTCAAGATGCATACAAGACCCCTTACAGTTTCAAAAAAAATACATTGACGAGAGAATTAAATACCTAGTCTTCATGTTAAAAGCAAACGATTATAGATTCGAAGATTGGCCGACTTTATAAGGTGGAAAAGCTCATTGGAGTGTGGACAAATCCACTCTTATCCAGGGGTGGATGCTTGATATCGGTTAAGTAGTTCATGAAAATATACCCACTTATATTTCACTCGTCCCCAAAGGGCAGGATGCTTTGCTTCTCCTATGGTCAGGCAAGACTAACACAGAGCTTTCCTCTGGTGCCTTGGATCTCTATTGCTAAACCTAAATCTATGGAAGGGTGGGGTCTCAAGAACATCCATATCTTCAACAATTCTCTCTCTGGCAACACGCAGCTTTTGGAGATCCACTAATAATTCCTCCCTTTGGGTTGATCATTGAAATCTAAATATCTCATAAATAAATCATTATTCGAATGGTATTAAGATCCAAATAAACCATGCAAAAACGCCTCCATTGTATGGAGAACCCTCAAACCCTCAATAAGTATTTTCCCTTTGTCGATGATTGGGTATATCATCACAGATTAGTAATGGGCTCTCTACGCGAACCCTCACTAAGTCTTTTCCCTTTGTCGATGATTGGGTATATCATCACAGATTAGAAATGTACTCTCTACGCGAACCAAAGTTGACCCTTGAATGCATTCATTTATTGCGACTAGTTGGGATAACGAGTAGTTTTTAGTGCGACTTTTTGAAGGCTTTTACGATGACTTTTTACGGTGTAATTTCTCTAAATTCCGGCAGGAATTTTTTGAAAAGAGAAGTTTGATTGCTAACTTTGCACAATAGAAGTGCCCTAGAGGTTTTTGAGGGTGCTGAATCCATATATAGAGTCAAAAAACCAGTTTGAATAACAAAAACCAAGATTTTACCTCAAAAATTTTCACCGAATTCCGACACCTAAAACTTCAAAAAGTCGCACTCAAGACAACTCATTGGGATAAATGTGCTAGCCGATGCAGAGTCTTGGTTTGGTATTCCTTTAGGTAGACGGACTTGGAAAACAGTCGAGGAATTAGCACCCCCGGAGCCGGAGGCAACATAATGGAATGGATACATAAGATTGTTGGTATCGTCACTCATCAAGATTGGTTGAAGATGATCTAGATCGTCTAATTTGGTACAGAAACCCCACCAATGGCAAATATACAACAAAATTGAGCTGTAAGACGCAAGATGGTGGTAGCAATACTTAAAGAAAACACAGCAGTCCTCTCAGGAGTAAACTATTTTTGGGGTTGGCTTTATCACACATGGGACAAGTTATTGAAAACAGATGAATAGGCATAAGCATTGTGCACTTTGTTAGTGTAATGCAGAATCCATCTCTCACATCCTTGTTACTTGTCCATATGCAGGTAAATTCAGAGTATTTTATATCATATTTTCTCCTTCCTTTCCTTAGCTCAATGGAACAAATCATCCCTTGAAAAGTGCACACAGCATTCCCATTTGTGCAAAATTTCTAGACCTTTCCAGCCATATTTGTCAATATATATGGTGGGTCCAGAACCAAGCCATTTTTCACAAGTTTATTACGCTCGAAGATACAAGTGGCCTCGTTGAAAAGTAAGTCAAGGACGTTAAAACATAGACTATGAGAAATTCGGGTTCGAATAATGCCAGATCTGAACAAAGACATTCAAAGGGTTTCTTTGATAGCACCAAACAAGGAGATCCCCCGCATTGTGGTGTTGGAGCAGTATTGTTAAACAAAATAACCATTGCCTCCTCAAATATGCTCCTGGGCAAGGTACCAATACCAAGGCTGAATTTACAGGTTTATGCATCTCCTATTATACACAGCTAGTCATCTGGAGTTAAAGAGATGCAAGTTCTAAGGTGACTCTAAGTTTGTGATTGATTGGGATTGATTGGGCTAACAAAAAAGCTGAGGTAAATGTTCTAAAAATCAATCATATCCTTTGGGACATCACTCTTGAGAGGAAATTTTCGAAAGGACCTCTTCCATGCATATCTACAGAGAATTGAATGAACAAGCTGACAAACTTTCCAAAAAAGCATTGCAATTGCAAACTGGATCTTTTGGACAATATGAACTTTGGAACGACCGAGAGATCAATGGAAATGGCATTCTATTTTTAGTTGATAATTGTTTTTACAGAGTCTGTTTTATTCCTACAGTTTTGAGGATATCTGTTTTTTTTTTTTTTTTTTTTAAGTCATAGACAGTAAATACCTCCCAGGTATAGCGAATTGAATGAACAAGCTGCCAAACTTTCCTTGAAACAACTACAATTGCCAGCTGGAACTTTGGGATGACCAAGAGATCAATGGAAATGGAATTCCATTTTAGTTTCATCAACTGTTTTTACATAGTAATTTTCATTTCTAAAATTTAACGATTTCTTGTTTTCTTTTTTTTTAAAGGTCATGGACGGTAAATACCTCCCAAGTATAGATATCGGTATGTCAAGACGGTTCTTACGGACCACATTATGTATATTTTGAATATGAAATATAAGTTTTTTTTTTGGGATGTATATAATATATATCAAAAGAAACATGCCAAAAGAAAAGTTCGTATGAGAACTGAAAGCGTTCACAGCCAAACTTTGTGTGTAGAGCCTCTGATCTCAAAGCATTCCAAAAGTAAACCATGTCACAGGTGTGGTCCGATTAAACTTAGTTCACAGTTAACCAAATTTTGAGTATTCAATAGTAAACCATGTCACAGGAGTGGTCCGATTAAACTTAGTTCACAGGTAACCAAATTTTGAGTATTGTCGAGTCTTGCCCATGCAATCGATTGTAGTGCTTGGTAGGATAACCAAAGTTTTGGTTAAGTGTGGTGCGAAATAGCAGCTAAACTGACTTACAGAACTGGATTAAGAGTCTCTGTAAATACCCTGTAGGAGTTGATTGTGTGTGATGTATATCATAAAATTATTGAATTGGAATCTCACCTCAGCAAGAAGGATGTGCACATTACAAGGAGATATCATTGATCTTCAACTCTCACATTTTGATATTTTTCATTGTTTTATCAGAATGACTGCCTACCGTTATAATTGTTTTTCAAAAGGGTCGCTGCATAGGGCTCATTGTATTTTCTTCAGATATGAAAACAATTATGATTTATCAATCAGCACAGAAGATTATAAACTGCACGTTTCCACGAATTAAAGCACATACAAATCTGCTCTGCAACAAAGCTGTTATATCAAATGATAAACAAGTGTACACTGGAAAATTGCATTAGACAATTGGTATGTTGTTCTTCATGCTATAGAAATGAGAACCATTCAAAATAAATTAAGTAAAGAAATATACTTGGATGCAACATTAATCATGTGAGATACCACAGTTCAGTAAAACCTACGAAGTTTACATTAAGTATGAATTGCTTTCAGTGTATGATATCACCGCAATGTTGTTAAAATATAGATTGTATATTGATACAAATCATGTAGAAAAATATGGACTGTATATTGATACAAATCTTGTAGAGAAATCAAAATAAATATAGTAAAGTAAAGAAATATACTTGGATGCAATATAATCATGTGACATGCCACAGTTCAGTAAAACCTACAAAGTTTACATCAAGTATGAATTGCTTTCAGCGTATAACATGACTGCAGTGTTCTTAAAATATAAATTGCATATTAACACAAATCTTGTAGAGTGATAAAAGTTAAACTAGAGAACTGACGACCATCACTTTACAAAATGGCAAGTTTACTTAAAAAAAAATTCCATGAAGAAACCTGGAAAGATTGGAATTAGGCATTGCAAGGGTAAACAAACTTCACATTGGATATTCCGAGTTATGCATCTGAAAAACTTCAACCTTTCAACTATCCTTCTATTCACCAAACATGCATGGTAATTTTCATTAACCTGCTTTGCTATCTCCAAATCGGTCAGACCTATACCAAAAAGGGGCAAAGCCATGTCTTCTATTCATATTCAGACCAATTTTGGCAAACCAACTTACCTCCCCAAGACAGATTTCTTCGGAATTCACACAGGATGAACTAATTTGCACCTTCCATTGGCCATGGAAAAGGCTCACTTTGCCCCCTTTGCACTGGATCTCTACCTTGTGTTCCCACTGTCCCTCTTCCTTCAGTTGGTGGAACGGGAACGTAGTCCTGTTGACCCCCTGCTATTGGGCCTCTTCCTTCCATTGGTGGCCTGTAGCCCTGTCGATCACCCGGCATCGAGCCCCTTCCTTCTATAGGTGGCCTGTAGTCCTGGCGGTCAGCCGCAATTGGACTTCTTGCATCCATAGGTGGCCTGTAGTCTTGTCGGTCTCCTGGCATCGGGCCACTTGAAGCCATAGGTGGCCTGTAGTCTTGCGGGCCTCTTGCATCCATCGGCGGCCTGTAGTCTTGTGGGCCTCTTGCATCCATCGGTGGCCTGTAGTCTTGGGGGCCTCTTGCATCCACGGAAGGTCTGTAGTCTTGCGGACCTCTTGCATCCATCGGTGGCCTGTAGTCTTGGGGGCCTCTTCCATCCATGGGAGGTCTGTAATCTTGGGGTCCTCTTCCATCCATCGGTGGCCTGTAGTCTTGGGGGCCTCTTCCATCCATGGGAGGTCTGTAATCTTGGGGTCCTCTTCCATCCACGGGAGGTCTGTAATCTTGCGGGCCTCTTCCATCCATGGGAGGTCTGTAATCTTGCGGGCCTCTTCCATCAATCGGTGGCCTGTAGTCACTTTGAACTCCCTGCACAGCAGCATTGCCCTGCACGGTGGTGTCCCTTCCACCTATTGGCGGTAGGGGATCCCTAGGAATCTGTACATCTCTCCGTTCCAAAGGCATCGAATCCCTTCTTCGATTTCGCGGTCTGTCTCTACCGGTGGGCCTATTATAGACCCTAGTATCTGGTATAATTACTCCATTGATGTACTTGTCTCCAACTGTATGGTGACAAAACAACCCGACGTTCTGTAAGAAATCCATCAACCGCTAATTAATTTCAATGCAAAGAACTATCTTAAAGGGTTTACCTCCATAATCCTTCTTTATCGGGTCCGCGTAGGAATCAGGCAGCACCCACACAACTCCAGGCTCCTCTGTAAATGATAAAAATTTGAAAATTGATAAATGAATTAATAAAAAGGCTGAGAAATAATTAACTAAGCTGAAAAGAATGCATACTTTTGATTTTTTCGGAAAGCTCCTCCGAGATCTCACACATAAAACCCGTGTACGTCGTCGTGGATAGTGCATAAATTCTCTTTTTAGCCTCATCTATCCTGTAAATTAAGGAAATGTGAAAATAAAAGTTGTTTTCCCCAAACCCTAGCGTTTACGTCTTAACAAGAAGAAGGAACAAAAGTGCAGGTTAAGAGTTCGAAATATTTTACCCTCCAACGATATTCGCAAGCGTCTTGACGAATGTGTCGATCTTCTCCTCGCGTGAAGGCTGGGGATCCGGAAACTCCATTGTTACGAGCCAATGCTCGTAGTCGCAACCCGGGAAGAGAGGCTCTCGTCTGCCCGAGTCGTTAGAGTCCAGAGGAGAATACACCGATCCCGAGTTCGATACTCGGCAGCGCGCAATCATGCATCGCGATGGGGGAGAAGGTCGATTGAATCCAGATAAATGGCCATAACCCAGTGGGATATTGGGAGAGGAGGACGGTCTGGCTAACAAACCAGATGAAGAATGAACTGGTGCAGAAGAAGTGGTCGAAAACGTTCTTGCCAGGGCAATGGCGCGGCGGAGACGCAGTGCCATGATAAGCTCCACTGGATTTTGCCGCAGGAAGCAAGTGTTGAATTCTAAGAAATTGCAGTAGGGTTTTACCGCAGAGGGGTTTAAGGTATCATGGACTTCAGGGTTTTGGCGAGGGGTATATATATAGTCTTAGTTCTTATATATAATTAAGGAGGAATATATATCGCCTTAGTATATATACATATAGTTTTGGCATTTGAATGTATTTTGGATAAATAAGATTTGCATAAATAAAGATTTTCGCTTCACCTAATTCGTACGATATCGAATTGTAAATTTAGTAATTCCACGGAGAAGTGCAAATAGCAGGGGAACGTGGAAGACAATAATAAAAATATATATATGGACAATAAAATACAATCAGAATTTGAGTTTTTATATATCTTTTAAATAATATAGTAGGTGCTTAAATTTAAGAAGAAGGTTACATCAACATTAATGTCCCAAATAATGAAAATCTTTGCATATAGAAAGTATATAGCAGAATAATTCAATTTCATTAAGAGTTTTTAAAATGACATGAAATAAGTTTTGAACATATTTTGCATCCTATTAATCATGATGTAGAGTTTCTGCAACATCTCTTTATCAAAGAGTTTTGCTAAGGAAGATTGACTAGAAGCATCACTTAATGAAGTTGCCATCACACATGCAATGCAAACAAAGCTTCTTTGTTGTGATTTTGAGAATCTGAACTCTTATTCTTAACCTTCTCCTTCACACTTAAATTTGGCAAACTGTTAAATTCTCCTTGCATAAATTCAACAACCAATAGCATAGAACCAATAGCTAACCTTGGCTAAAATGAGCTAAAATTTTGCTCTCATACCAACTTGATCTGAATATGGCAAACTTGTTAATGTTATGCAAGCTCTCTCATCAGTGTTAAAAATGTGTTTCTTATGCGCATAGGAATCTTACTGAGCTTTCAGATTATTACAAGAATTTCTTTTTGTTGTCTTTCAATGTATAATTCCACGAAACAGTTGTAGACATGAAACCATTAAGCACATGAAAGGAAAATACATCATACAACAAGACACAAGCCATTTGATAAAGGAGTTCACCCTGCCTAGGCTACATCTCCTTGAATCGGCTCTAAGGCATGATTCATTATTATTATGCTCCAAATTCAAAATGAAGAGTACATCAATGGGCTGAACTGAAATGGTAAGTTTCTTCTAAAAATAAACAACTACTACAAAGTCCCTTTACCACACACTTACTGACCTATAGTCAAGCCTGAAACAACTATCAGAAACACATGGGCATCTTACCAAGATCCGTTACTCAAATATGAAAGAGCATCAATTTTTTACTTCAATAACTGTAAGTACATCAATAGTGTTTTTCTCTAAAACACATAAAGAGAAAATATGAGAAAAATGCTACAGCACTGTTGCAAAGGCTGCTGCTGCAAACATATGGAGGTTGGAAGATCCCTACAAGATCATCTCAATCTCAAAATCCTCCAAGAACTGGCTCAATATCTAAATGATCCATACACCCTCCTGGTTCAACCTGCAATTTGAACTTGAAGATGTGCTCTAAACAGAATCATATCCCATGATATGACCATCGAAAAAGTAATTTACCAAAAGAATGTGGTTGCATTTAAAATCTACTCCTCTCTTTTTTGTTATAAAAATTTCGCAGTCAATGGTGAATAAACATATTACATGACATTGCATTCCTATATTGTAGCCTCTTAAGCAATTGGATTCCATCATATGAAAACCAAACATCTGATTTTGACTCCAAATATGATAAACCGTCTTCACCTTCTACTACAATATCCTCTGAATCAACCCCTAGCTGATGTGTTTGAACCGGTAGGAGGTGAAGTTGCAACAAAGGCACTGAATTAACTTCCTAAGGAACTCCCATAATCATAATCACTAGAAGAATACCCCTGAATCAACCTCCTACTTGTTGGAAATTCTGGTATGCTCTGATGCTATGTCAAGAACATAAATGAAACAGAGAAGCACAAACAGTTTACACATAAAATGCAATATGCGAAAGTAAAATCACACAGACAGAGAGCTAGAACACAAGAGAGGAATTCTTCTTCTATTCAACTTGATAAACAAATAAAATTACATTCTTTTAATAAAAAATGGTTGGAGCCTGAAGATTTAATGCTTTTCAATGTAGAACGGACGTATAACCAACAAATCGTCATTCCGCTCTGTTTTGTTGTTTATACACGAAACAACGTATAAAACACAAAAAACCGGACTTGAAATTTTATGGGTTTCGGCTTCGAAACCACATCGCGTCTGCGCACTTCATCGCAAATCGCATTTCGGCGATCTTAACTTTTAACTGGCTGCGATACGAGAAAACTTCATTTCTTACGATTGCGATGTGTGATGGCACGATTTCATCTCAACTTAAAACATTTAGTTTGCAGGCGCTATCCTCCTGAGCTTGTGATATGCAATATGCGATCGCATCGCATCGCAACTTAAATAAGTTGTGAAGTACTATGTGCACTAAACTCCTGAGCTTGTGATGTGCAATTTGCGATCGCATCACAACATAAAAAAGATAACTTGCGGGCACTTAAAGGTAAGTCATAAGGAATGTGAACTGCGAAATGCGAGAGACAGAAAAGGTAAATCATAAAAAGTGCGAAGTGCGATATTTAAGTTTTGCGATGTGTGATGACGATGTCGCATCACAACATCGCAAGGTTTGGTGTGGGGCGAAAAAGTTAAATGTTATAATGTGTGAAGTGCGGTATGCGGCGCGCAAAGCGCTGGGAAGTGCGAAAAGGTAAGGAATAAGGCGGAAACAAAGGTTTATGGGCGGATTTGGTAATGCGGCAAGGTATGATGGGTCCCACCAAATCGCATCGGCGGAAATATAAGTTTCAGCTAAGCGTTAAGAAGTAAACCTTAAAACTTGCGGGCTATGATATGTGGGCAAAAGGTAAGTGAATGCAGTGGGTAAGGAATTAAACGCAGAGTGATGGCTTGACTCTGTTTTCTGAACATCTACGGAATTGCGTGAAGCAAAACAAACACCTGCGGATTTGAATCCTGAGCTTTGTCCTTCCCTGCAACAAAATTCAATTTAAGTGTGGCTGCTGCTAATCTTATTCATGGCAGTGGTTGGGAGTATTTCCAACACTCCACCTTAATCACAACTGCCGCCATTAACCATTCCCAGACACTTTCTGAGTAAAACAAAACTTTTTTGGCGCAATGGCTTTGTGATGATATCTGCAAATTGTTCCTCTGAACTGCAATGTTGCAACACAATTTCACCATTGTTAACTAATTCCCTTACGAAATGGTATTTGGCATCAATATGCTTTGTTCTCTTGTGGAAAACAGAATTCTTTGACAATGCAATTGCTGAACTGCTATCACTGAAAATTGCGGTTCCTTTGTCTTGTTCATGACATAAATTCCACAGCATCCTTCTCATCCAAACTATTTGACATGTTGTTGTTGTTGCTGCTACATATTCAGCTTCTGCTGTTGATAATGAAACTATTGGTTGCTTCTTGGAAGCCCATGAAATGGCTCCCGATCCGAAATGAAAAACATACCCTGATGTGCTTTTTCTGTCATCAACACTTCCAGCCCAATCACTGACAATGTAACCAATCAGCTTAAAATCATCAGTTGCAGAGTATAGAACACCATACCCCTTCGTTCCATTTACATACCTCAATATTCTCTTGGTTGCTTGCCAATGTGTCTCTTTGGGTGTCTCCATGAATCTGGATATCAAACTTACTGCATACATTATATCAGGCCTAGTTGCAGTCAAATACATTAGACTGCCAACCATGCTTTTGTACAATGTCAGATTGACATTCTTGTTGCATTCTTCCTTTCTCAACTTCAACCCCATGATAGTTGGAGTTGATGATGGCTTGTTGTTCTGCATATTGAACCTTTTTAAAATCTCTGCAACATACTTTGCTTAGGAGATAAAAATTCCATTTTCTGTTTTTTTTACTTCTATGCCCAAAAAATCTTAATAAACCCAAGTGAGTCATTTCAAACTCACTTTTCATGATTGTTTTGAAATCAGCAATGAGATAAACATCACTGTCTGTAAAAATCAAATCATCTACATACAAAACAACAATAATAATTTTATCGTCATTTTCTTTGATATAGAGTGTGGGTTCACCATCACACTTGTCGAACCCATTGTCCATCAGGTAAGCATCAATCATGTTGTACCATGCTCGTGGTGCTTACTTCATCCCATAAAGAGCTTTCTGCAGCTTACACACCTTGTGGTCTTGGCCTTCTATTTCATAGCTAGGAAGTTGTTCAACATACACCTCCTCTTTCAGCACTCTATTCAAGAATGTTGACTTCACATCCATTTGATAAACTTTCCATTTTTGTTGTGCTGCTATAGACAACACTATCTACACTGTTTCCATCTTTGAAACTGGTGCAAAGGTTTCCTCATAGTCTCTTCCTTGTTGCTGCTTGTAGCCTTTGGCAACTAGCCTTGCTTTGTGCCTTTCTATCTTTCCTTCAATGTTGCTCTTGGTCTTATAGACCCATTTCACTCCAATAACTTCTTTTCCTTGTGGGAGGTCCACTAACTCCCATGTGTCATTCCTTTCTATTGCTCCTATTTCTTCATTCATTGGTTGAATCCACTTCTCTTCTTTGATTGCATCTTCAAAATGGATTGGGTCATCAACATGACAAAATAATGCAAATAAAGAATTCAGACCAGCACTACTATCAACTTCTTCTTGCTCATAAATTTCACTTAAATTTCTGAATTTTGGTCTTCTTATATTTGTTGAATATGTGCTTGGAGTTTCACTTGAACTCGAGGGAGTTGTTGATCCCCATGGTGTGCTTGGAGAAGCACTTCCTTGGTTTCTCAATGTTGTTCTATTGCTTGCTTGTGGTGTGCTCTGTTGAGCTTGTGTAGGTGGAGGAGGAGACATCGTTGAGGAGTTGTTTGCTGCAGTCCATTCCTCTTTCTCTTCATGAGACATACATGTCTTCACATTTACTGTCTTCTCTAAACTTCCATCCCAAGCTTCTTCTTCTATGAACTGAACATCTATGCTGATTATTACTTTCTTGGTTGATGGATTATAGAGCTTGTAAGCCTTGGATTCATCACCATATCCAAGAAATATACATTTCTCCCCCTTGTTGTCCAACTTCTTCCTTAACTAATCCATAACATGTGCATATGCCACACATCCAAACACTCTCATGTGAGTGACAAATTGCTTTGTTCCACTCCATGCTTCTTCTATAACTCTGTTCATAACACTTTTGGTTGGACATCTATTTATGATATATGTTGCACAAGAGACAACTTCTACCCAATACTCATTTAGCAAATGTTTTTCCTTTAACATGCTCCTTGTCATTTCCATGATGGTCCTATTCTTTCTTTTTGCTACACCATTTTGTTGAGGTGTATACCTTGTGGTAAATTTCTTGTGTATTCCATGCTCCCTACAGAAATGTAGGAAGTCTTTGGAGATATATTCTCCACCTCTATCAGTTCTCAACACTTTTATGTAGTGTCCACTTTTCTTCTCAACAAGAGCTTTGTAGTGGTAGAACTGTTCAAACACTTCACTTTTCTATTTTAGAAAATAGACCCATGTCTTCCTTGTGTAATCATCTATAAATGTCAAAATATAGTGATTGCCACCTAATGATGGCGTTTGCATTGGTCCAAATACATCTAAGTGGACAATCTCCAAAGGTGCCTTTTCCCTTATACTCTTTCTTGTTGGAAATGATTCTATGTGTTGTTTGCCTAAGATGCAGCCTTCACATAGGCTGTCTGGTTTCTCTATGAGTGGTAATCCCTTTACCATGCCTTTTCTATGCAACAAGTTCAAACCTCCGAAATTGAGATGACCAAATCTCAAATGCCATAACCAATTCTCATCTTTCACTTCTTTTTAAAAGATTTCTTGTGCGGCAACTGCTACAACACCTCCTTCCTTCAAGTCTGGTCTCATCTTGAGAGGAAACATTCTATTGCTTGTCATGTGCACTTTTGCAATGAGCTGTCTACTTGGAGGTTTATCCATGATTGTACACACATCATCTTTAAAAAACACATTATGGCCCTTTTCCACGAGATGTCTAATGCTTAGAAGGTTACATTTCAGGCCAGGGACATAATAGACATCTACCACGGACTTCTTCTCTCCCTTCTTTATTAGAACATCTACTCTCCATTTTCCCATGATATAGACTTTGCTATCAGTCCCCAATGTCACTTCATATTTTACAATTTCATCTAGATTGGAAAACATTTCTATGTTTCCAGTCATATGGTTACTACACCCTGAATCTAAGAACCATATATCTTCTTGTTTTTATTGTGCTACATTACAAGCTAAAAACAAATCTCCATGGTTCTGCTTTTCTTTTGTAAATTTACACTTGGTTTCCTACCCATGTCATTTTGCTTCTTTCTACATTCATTTGCATAATGACCATACTTTTTGCAATAATGACATTGGACGTGAGATTTATCATACCTCTATCCCTATGCTTGATTCTGGCTTGAGCCTTGGCTTGGATTCTAATTACTGCCCCTTCCACTTGTGCTTGCAGGGCTCCTTCTTCCACCTCTGTGTGGGCTTCTTCCTCTTCCCTGGTAGTTTGATCTTCCTCGACCTCTACCTTGACCAAAATACATTTGTGTCTTAAATGCATGCTCCAATGAGGATTTTGTTGCTCTATTCAGTCTATGCTCATGAGACATCAGTGATGCATGTAGCTCATCCACTAAAAACTGTGAGAGATACTTTGTCTCCTCTATGGCCACAACTATGGCATCAAACCTTAATGGCAGACTTCTTAAGACTTTCTCAACTATTCTCTCATCTTCAAGTGTCTCACCATGAGACCTGATTTGGGTAACCAACCCAATCAAATGTGTAAATAATGAGTCTATATTATCGGACTCTTTCATACAAAGAGTTTCAAAGTCTCTTCTCAGCATTTGAAGTTTTGATGTCTTCACCTTCGCCATGCCTTGGTAGGCTGTCTAGAGGGGCCTCCTTGGACTTCATTGCTGCTGCAACCCTTGGGAAAATACTCTCATGTACTGCTTGGAAAATATATAGGAGGGATTTGGAGTCCTTCTTCTTATTATCTCTCAACAAATCTTCTTATGCTTGTGTCAAAGCATAATATGTTGTTGCATATGCTAGTTCTTGGAAACCATTTTCCATCAGCTCCCAAATATCTTGTGAAGCAAATAGGGCCTTCATTGTAATCGCCCAATAATCATAATTATTCCCATTGAACTGTTATAATTGAGGATTAGTCAGGCTTGTGCTTGCTGCTGCCATCTTGACTGTGTAAACTAGACCTTCTCAATGCTGGAGAATCCGCTTCTCAAAACAACCTTTCAGCTTCTTCAGTAAAGAGCTCGTTCTTTCATTAAGAGCCTAGACCCGCTCTGATACCATGTTGGAAAATTTGGTATGCTCTGATGGTATTTCAAGAACATACACGAAATAGAGAAGCACAAACATTTTACACAGAAAATGCAATATGCGGAAGTAAAATCACATAGACAGAGAGCGAGAACACAGTAGAGAAATTCTTCTTCTATTCAACTCGATAAACAAATGAAATTACATTCTTTTAATACAAAATGGCTGGAGCCTAAATATTTAACGCTTTTCAATGCAGGAACGGACGTATAACCACCAAATCGTCCTTTCGCTCTGTTTTGTTGTTTATACACGAAACAATGTACAAAACACAAAAAATCGGACTTGAAATTTTATGGGTTTCGGCTTCGAAACCACATCGCGTCTGCACCCTTCATCGCAAATCGCATTTCGACAATCTTAACATTTAACTGGGCGTGATACAAGAAAACTTAAGTTCTTGCGATTGCGATGTGCAAGGGCACGATCGTATCGCAACTTAAAACATTTAGTTTTCAGGCGCTATCCTCTTGAGCTTGCGATATGCGATATGTGATCGCGCCGCATCGCAACTTAAATAAGTTGCAAAGTACTATGTGCGCTAAACTCCTGAGCTTGCGACGTGCGATTTGGGATCGCATCGCAACATAAAAAAGATAACTTGCGGGCGCTTAAAGGTAATTCATAAGAAATGTGAACTGTGAAATGCGGGCGACAAAAAAGGTAAATCATAAAAAAGTGCGAAGTGTGATATTTAAGTTTTGCGATGTGCGATGACGATGTCGCATTGCAAGGTTTGGTGTGGGGTGAGAAATTTAAATGTTATAATTTGTGAAATGCGGTATGCGACGCGCAAAACACTAGGAAGTGCGAAAAGCGAAAAGGTAAGGAATAAGGCGGAAAAAAAGGTTTGATGGGTCCCACCAAATCGCATTAGCGGAAATATAAGTTTCGACTAAGTGTTAAGAGATAAACCTTAAAACTTGCGAGCTGCGATATGCGGGCAAAAGGTAAGTGAATGTGGTGGGTAAGGAATCAAATGCAGAGTGATGGCTTGACTCTGTTTTTCTGAACATCTACGGAATTGCGTGAATGAAAACAAAAACCTGTGGATTTGAATCCTGAGCTTTGTCCTTCCCTGCAACAAAATTCAATTTAAGTGTGGCTGCTTCTAGTCTTATTCATGTCGGTGGTTGGGAGTATTTCCAACACTACTCACCCTGTTCTCCCTTTTTATTTTTTATTAGTAGCTCTCTTGCAATCATTGGATTCTTATCTCTGGCTTAACCATGTTCACTAGCTCTTTTAGCCTAATTAGCAAGCAACACTTTTTTCTTTTTCTTGCTCAAGTTTTTCTTGTAGTTGGTGACAAATCTATCAAGTTTCAAAAGAGTCTCAGTACAAAACTGTCAATGTCAGACTCTATCTCCTTATCGTGTTGGCATAGAGATGGGTTCCTCTTCTTTATGATTTGAACTATAAGTTCCAATCTCTCTTAAGGTAAATTTTGAATGTTTGTACTTAGATTTTGCTTTTCTTCATAAGTCATACCACGTTATGGGGATCTTTGGCCTTAGGTTTTTTGGCGGTTGGGATTTTACTTGCATGTTGATTTGTGGATTTGGATTTTGGGGGAGATGACCCTCCAGCATGTTTTGATTTCTTCAAATTCATCTTTGAGTCTTGGAAAGGAAGTTTCTTAGCATTGGTTCTTGCCCCAAGTCCTTGCTCACTTCCAAACCTCATATTACCATCAAAGTGTTCTTCATATATAGCCTTCCAGTGCTCCTCAAATAATTGCAGCAGTTGCTTAGCCATCGTGTGAACTTCATGCCCTTTTTTGTTATAATTCATGGCATTAGAGAATGTCAGTTTCACATCTCCTGCAAAAGATGCAAGTGAGTTGTATTGGTTTTTCTCCATCTTGGACTTTACAGGACCAAGGTCCATTGGCATTTTTATTATCGTATGATAATCATGAAGTCCCAGTACTTGTGCATCAACTAGTAAGATAAACACCCAACCATAATTGTGTTTCATCATCTTTGTAAGCAATAATTCTCATTATCTCTGTAAGAAACAAGTCGCACTTTTTGAATACCTCATTCACAGAATTCTACGGCATAAAATATTCTCCTGCCTGCATTGTTTCTTTAGAAAATACTTTGGATTGTGAAATATTTTTGTTACCAGTAGATTTGTATTTCTAACTCTTTGCAGGTGAATATATATATATATATATATATATATATATATATATTCCCAAAAATAAACTCTGAATTGTGGTAATACTGGTTGGCCTTTGGTGTGCACTTCCCCTTTTCCCTATGTCGCTTACAGTTTGATTATTTTCCGTGAGAGAAATGCTCAACTAACGAGAAATATTAGACTCTCATTGAGCCTGCTCAGGCGTGATCACTCCACTAGATGCCACTTCAGATGTGACCTCCCTATCGCCATTGTTCCTCATGTCATTTACAGATAAATGAGAGGCACTGTAACTAGTGTTTACTCCTGCAGAAACAGAATGAGCTTGACATTGTAACCACTCCAACACAATGAGCTTCACATTGTTGTTACCCTGCGATAATAGCAACTTACATTAGATATTCCCTGCAGTCCAGATTTTTGTTGGGGCCCAAAAAAAATCTCACCATAGTTTCCATGCACTAGTGCATGACTGCGCTCAAAAACAAATTCAAAAACAAAATTATGATCTTGATTTTTTTCCCCTTCTCCACAAGGTTCAACTTGTAGACCTTCCAGATCCGCTAGAGAACAACCATCTGCAGCGAATCCTCCTATTTTGGAATGGTGTTGAAGTTTTGAATTAGGTAACCAATAGCAGCAAATCCCCCTATTTCAGAACGGTGTCTAGGTTTGGAATAAGGTAACCCATAACACGCACCTAAGTGCAATTGAACAACATCAAGAATGGCAGAAAAATCCTACTTGGTCGCTAGGTCCTTTTCTATCATCTATGGCGCATCGACAAGCAGCTGCTTTCCCAGTGGCAACTTGTACATAGTCATCACCGCCACAATAGTATTCTACCTAATGTAGGGATGAAGATGCTCTAGATTAGCCAAATCAGAGGGTACAAGGGCTTTTCATATGCGGATTACAAATATCTTGACAGGAAATTTGCAGGTTTTTTGAGGAAACATGGAGTCCATCGTTGGAAAACTAGAAGCTGGTGTGCAGGGTTTTTGAGAAAAATGAAGTCTGTCGAGGGAAAACTGGAAGCGGGCATTGGGAAGCTAAACGAGGAGGATTTTGATTAACTCTCGGCAAGGGAGGATTTTGACCAACTCTTGGCAGCGACGATAAGAAATCGACTTTGGATTTCATTCAATTTGCATGCATGAAATCAACAAAGTGAATTGCACTATTTTTTCGCGTGTAAAATTTAGATTGGATCGAGGAGGACAAAAACAAAGCTTTCCAATTGGGTGGCATGAACAACCCACCCCAACCCCGCAGATAGAACGTCTTACAACGTAATTAATTAAACTAGCAATTGCACCCAGAGGTGCAAAGGAACGTCGAAAGAATAAAAGATTAAAAAAAATTAAATCAAATTTTATAATTTACATTAAAAAAAATTAATATTAATCTTTCGATTATATCTATTTACGTTATGTGTATAAGAGTAAATTCACATCTCAATTGTGTGCATGCTTGGCTATATCCATGATATTCGTACACCTCAGTTTTAGAAAGGGTTTGTATGTGTAATAGCAAGAGTGCTCGCAATGAGAGAACCGTGAAAATATCCACATCTCTTACCCTCAGTCAAGAGACGACTTAAACTTCAACCACCAATAAAAAAATTAGAGGACGCAGAGGGCATCCTTGGCGCAATATACATAGTCTGATCACAAATTAAAAGAACATACATATACAGTTGCAATATACATAGTCTAATCACAAATAAAAAAGAATATACATATACAGTTGTAGAAGTATATGAAATATTCGCTTAAAAATCCCTTTGTAACCCAATATGTAGTAGAACTAATAAACAAAACTCATAAAAAAAATTGTGCAACATTAATTGGTTTGACTCTCTCCTATGAAAGGAATTTTTACCTCGACCATGTCTGATGTCCATGTCTTTTGGTTACATTGTGACATGCAAGTTTCTATTGCAACACGTGTTTTTGTTTTGTTGGATATGGTCAATGTTTATCTGACCATGAAGAACCTTATAAAACTGTCATCGGGCCATCTGCATACATTGAATGCTCCAAATTCTCCCTCTCACTGAGTTGCACCATGAGCAGGTTGAAACACTTAGGAGATGCGTTGAGTCAGGCATTATATTTTCGAGACAACAACCCAAACCAGCTCAACAGTACGGAGGTTCTCCTTATCGAATTTTCATAGGCACATGGGAGACGAAATTGATGCTCATTGATTTGTCAGAGTGAATAGTATTTACATTCGCAAGTTCATAGAGAGAATGCCTCCGGCATAAATACTAGAAATTGCACCGGGAGGTGCAAGGGAACGCCGAAAGGAGGAGCCGTGAAGCTCGTTGTGCTACATGTAAGGGTACATAATGAATGCCAACTTATGGGGTGCAAAATCTCACATTGAAGAGGAAAACGTATGAAATGGAAATGTTATTGATTACATGGATTGTTGGCTTTTAAAATATGAAACATAATTATTTGTGCTATCCCCACTTAGCCAATCTGAAGTTCTTATGCCATGAAGATGTGTCTTAGTTCATATTTACTTGTTTTGGATCGAAGCACTCCCATTTGGGAAACTTTTAGGTCCCACAATAGGTCAGGGATGAGAAAAAGTGGGAGTCATATCTCTTAACCTTTCTCTGAAGGCAATGTTTAGATCATATTTGAAATATTAGTGTTAGGGTTGATGGCAATTAGTGTTGTTAGATGACATTCCACCTTATTAACAAAAATATGATCTGTGTGAAATTGTATTTTCAAAATTAAGATTTATGTGAAATTGACTTTTATATTGCATTATGATTGTCGAAATGCAAATCTTCTCTAAAGAACCCTAAAATGTTCTGTAAAGAACGCAATGAACATGGATGTGGATGTGAATGTTTGTATGTTTGGAATCCAAATGCATCAACTAAATATGTAAAAATGAGATTACATTGAGAATTGCTATGAAAAAAGACATTAACTTTATTATTATTGATTTGAATCTTCATCTAGAAGAGAGCATTTTTTTTTTCTGCACTCCCCCTTGGATCTTGCACTGCAATATATATAAGTTTTTTCATTTACATGGTAGTTGTGTTATATATTTATGCTCTCTATTTGACCTTTTGTAGTCTGCGAGTTATTAAACTTCAACTATTTTTGACAGAATTGTGGAGGAAGCATTGAATACTTATCCTAACGATTTTGACAGAAATGTGGATGAAGTATTCAATACTTATCAAAACCATTTTTGAGACAATTGTGGATGAAATATTCAATACTTATCACAATGTTTACACTGTTTTTATAAATCCGTCAGATTAGCGTGCATGCAATTTTCTTGCTTTGGTTTGGGTTATCTTATTATGTTTTCTTACTTTGGTTTGGGCTAGATTATTATGTTGTTCCCCCTTTTTATGTTGAGCTTGATACAAAAACCTCACTTGGTAACTAGATTAAAGAAAAGAAATATTGTATGTAATTGTATGCAAGTTAAAATATACGTATAACTTCTCTATTGTTGGATGGATCCAGTTTAAATATACTTATAGCCCGAAAGTTATTGTTGGATGGATCCAACATTGGTAAAGAATACAGAGTCGTCAATCAAGAAAATGCTTGTCGAAAGTAAGGCTTTGACACCTCAGTTGGGATCACCTGCTATAATATGCATTGTGAACATGTGATATGTAGAAACCGATTCATTTATATTCAGGAAATTCATCAAAATGAAAAACAAAATTTCATGCTTCTTACCTTCATCAACCATAGGAAATCAATGATCCTGGGTAAAACTAATAACAGAGATCCATGCACTTGAGATTTCTCTAAATCTTCTAATAAATCAATGGGAGTGGCCATATGACATTCAAAATCTGGAAGCTTGTGACCAATAAACTGGTGTAGCATTCCCAAAATAGCTAATTAACTGAATTATCATCTGAATCTTCATAGACCAGTGACACATTTGCAGCCTCACGTAGACTTGTCCATGGCCTCTTTAATGCATGTTAGTGGTTGGTGTATTTGCAGATTTTGGGAAGGATCTGGAGGAAACACCCTACAACTTGGATCATTGTTGCTGATAGTATGGTGTGTTTTTGTCCAAGTTCTTGTTTTGCAAAGTCTTGAGACTAAATCTAAGGTGGGTGTTAAAATCATGGTCAAGATATGAGTGCAATAAGAGAAAATGTTAGTGAAATTTACAGTGGCATCGGCATTGAATAAAGGGTTTATTGATAATAGTCTCATTATCGTCTCACAACAGTGAACAAATTACGTATCAGAAGTACAATGACACATAGCTCTGCAGTAATGAAAGCATTAGTGATGATTCGTGAAGTAGCCAGTGTTTGAATGTTTGGTTTCGTTAGGAAGTATTTGAGAATTGTCACAGAATTAAAGATTGTATTTGCTGCAATAGGCCTTAGATTTATTGAGAAGGTATAAACAGAGAACATGGAGCAAAGTATGATGGAGTTATATGGAAGTGAGAAATTTTCTTGATAAAGATACTTGATTGACACGTGATGATACATTTCAAGATTGATGCTCTTATGTGAGAACACCTTAAGATAATCAGTATCATAAGTAATGAAGGAAGGATCATCAACAGTCTTGAAGACTTGGTTACATCAACATACCTGAGCAATTAGAAATATTCTTATCATAGTTCAAATACATTACCATTTGCAACAGTTAAAGAAGTTTGATTTGCACTATATATCTGATGTACACTCGTAGTAGTAGCATCATCTCTGTACACCTGAAGCATATTTTAAAGTATGCAAATAGAAAAGGTCTATTCTTGTAGTAAGTAGCTAGTGTTACATCATTCTACAATAATTAAGAGTAAGAGGGATATTGTTCAATATAGCAGAAAACCCATTTGGAAAAAAGAGAAGGAACAAGTGACAGCATAGTAGCCTGATTGTGCATGTAAGCATGGCAATTTTTTCTATATACATTACTTTATAACAAGTAAAAGTTGACAAAATAAGATGTATTGTTTTCTTTCTTTCTAAGAAGATGTGTTGTATTACCCAAAAAGAAAACTTGCATTTTGTCTAGCAGAGTGCATGTCGATGGTTTCCCAGAAGGGGGTACTCCTAGTCGTAAACACAAGGTGTTGCCTGACAACGACAACACCAATTGACGTCCAGAGTTGGGACGCGGTCAAGATAGTATGCTCAGAGTTGTCTGTGTACATCCATTTCATGTACATGGATGAGGAGATGCATGAAATTTCTAATCCTTTGAAGTAGTTGTATTGTTGGGCGCAACCGGTACAGAGGCAGAGTAGGCGAACGAAGGAACCGCTCTTGTATATTGAGAAGGGAAGCCTCTTGTTCATTGATTTCCTGGAAAAAATTGTGGAGTTGTAAAATATATTTATGATCCATGTTTTTATGCAAGGAAAGGAAGAGCATGTAAGTGAACATGTAAAAAATAAACACTCATAAGGGAAAGCATAGCAACAAAGAAATAGTAGCAACCAGTTTGAAGTGAAATTATATTGGAAATTGAAAACACAAATTAAGTAGGAAAATTACAAGGTGTTAAGATGAGAGAGAATATGGAAGATGTAAAAGTGGAATGCAAGCGAAGGGAAGGTACCAATAGTAGAAGGTCTTCAAGGATTTTGAGTAATAGATTTGGAGGCAAGGTACGTCTCTTTTTTTTTTTTTGCATATGACGAAAGGGTTCTCCTGCATCCGTGAATAACGTGTGAAGGAGAAAGCAGGGGAGATGCAAAGATCATTCAACGATTGAAGTCTTGATACGACTGTGAAAGTGAGGCCTTGTCAATCAATGTTGTCGATGTCGATTGTTGCCTTATCTAGTGTCATGCCTTGCGATTTATGGATTGTTAAGCCCCATGCCATGCAGAGTGGCACTTGTGTTCGTGAACCCCTTGTTATGGGGGGAATTGGCACAAATTTTGGATTTGAAAGATCCCATGGTGGACCCTTTTAGTGAAGGAAGAAAACTACAACAAATGATGTTAGTTCAGGGGGTTTAGAGTTTGGTGCATATATGAGTGCGCAAATGGTGGCGAGCGAATCATTAACAAGGCCAGCCTCAACCCACAAATTTATGGTGAGAATAACACGTTGTCTGACGCAGAGGAGTATTTTTGTAGCTAGTTGATCATCTTCCATTTTAATGGCGGGGAGTTGCCTCCTTTGGGTAGCATAGCAACGCGCAACTGGTTGGTTTAGTGTTTTTAACATGGATTTATTGTGTAGGGCAACAACCTCATTTGTTGCATAGAGATGCATTGAATTGGAGAATGACTGGAGTTCGGCTTCAGGAATGTTTTTTTTTTAACGTGTCATAAGAGGCTTCCAATCATCAATAGTGGGTGTTGCATTGCGAAGGTTGGAGAGGATTTGGCGAAAGGAAAGTTGAGAAGGGCTTGTTCCTTGTTGTCGAAACATTGTTGAAAGCGTAACCACATTATCAAAGCTTTTCCATAGTGCAGTGCCATGAGAATTGCCTACATACATTGGTGTGTCTTTGACAGGTGGCAGTTGGCCAAGGTCCCCCAAAAGGATTATAGAACGTCCACCAAATGGGTTGTTTCTATTTGATGGGCATGCCTCGCGCAAGTGATCATCGATTTGAGAAATCAATTTAGGAAAAATGACGCTCATTTCGTCAATTAGAATGTATTTGACATGACGAAGTTTTTCTTGAAGGTTCAGGAGGGATTGGCCATCCAAAGGTTCCATTGAGGATATAGGGATGCGAAGAGCATAGTAGATCGTCAGGGCATTAATGTGGAATGTTGCAACACCAGTTGCAACAAGCAAGAGGAGGGGGTTTTCTCCATTGGTGGAGTTGTCAAGGAAGGCATTTTTGAGGCACTCAATTAGGAACGACTTGTCGGTACCAACAGTGCCTTGGATTGTCATTTTTAAAATTGTCGTGGCGATGTTGTTGCGGAAGTGGGAGAAAATGATATTGAATGCAATGGTTTGGCTTGGGGACAAGGAGGAAAGGGAATGTGAGCATGGAGTTGGGAGTTGGTGGATTCTTATGGAGGAGCAGTTGAAGTCGATGAAGCGGATGGCTATTTCTTGCAAGTGTGAAGGGATTATAGAGTGGCCCCAATTATGGTTTGCATCAAAGTCATGATGGCCAAGCATTTCAATCTCATCGAGGAGGATGTTTTTACCTGGGTGGAGTTGAGAGAGAAATTGCGATTCATCCATGTCAATGGTGGGGGCATGGGGAGGGTCATCAGGCGATGAACAACTAGAGTTAGAAAGGTCAAGGGCGGACAGGGCGCGGTGAACATGCCAAGCTTGATACGTGTGTATATTTTGTTCCCAGTGTGCAACAGTGGGCGCATCGGATGTGCCAAAGTCGTTAGGGAGGCTACGGAAAGGGCAGTATAAAAGGAGTTCGCTCCAACAAAAGTCTACATAGGATGCCGATTCTTTCGATGGAATGGAGGTGTAACGAGGAAGGACGCACATGACCATCGGAGGGAAGATGTGTTTCCACGGTGATGTTTTTCGACGGGAGGAGAAGGAACAAGAGCGCGTGACTTCAATAAGAGGCAATCCTGCAAGTGCAGGTGGTATTTGCATGTAGGAGGTGATGAAAGGCGTTGATGGAAGATGACCATCCAGTTCTTGTGAAACACATCTGAATACTTGTTTTTTTACATTGAGGGAGACAAAATAACGACTGCACTTTGTTAGTGGGAGTTTTTGTAGCATGTGGCATGTTTCTTGTGCACCAATGTCTCGATCAGCAACTATTTCAGTTAGGACTTTGTGGAAGATAGTTACAGTAGGAGAATCAGGGGGGGTGGACATTGCAAGAGATGGGAGAGAATTTTGTAGTAGCTTTCAAACTTTGCCTTTGCTTTTGTTGCATACTTTAAAATGTAGTTCAACACAGCATGGCATGAGAGAACTGGTTGAAAGTCAATGTTGGCCCTCCATATTTCAAGCAGATGAGTGCTGTGCACATTTAGTTTGTCATCATTTCTAGCAGGGGAGTACAATTTTCGGCCAGTAGCATCAATGTGAAGAGATGAGGTGTCGCGAACCTCCCATGGGGCTTCATAGCAGCAAGTTGTAGCATTATTTCTTTTGCACAAACATGTAGTGGAGTGGAAAGTTGTGTGTCTTTGAACGGAATTCAGAAGTTGTTCATAGTCTTGCAACTGATTGGATGTAAAAATTTCATGTGTCCCAAGGAGGCATGGGTCTTATAGAGATGAATGATTCATCCCAGGAGCCTGGTTGTGAAGAGGGCGAGGGTTCCAAGAAGTGATGTACTTATCGAAAAATTCTTTGGCCGCACAGACATCTGTAGCGCTGGTCCAGTCGAGAGTGTCCACAACAGGTGCATTCAGAAGCCACAAGAAACCATGGATATGTGTGAAGCCACGATGTTTCCATTCATACCTTAGAAAGAAAGGGGAGAAAAAAGTAATATTGATGCATGGAAGTGAAAGTAATGAAAGAAAATACAGGGAAGGAATAGTATGCATACCTACACCAGTAATCCTTTAAGTAGGACCTCTTTCAGGAATATTGTGAATCTGCAATGGATGTATTGAGATGCACAGTGTGGGTTTGCAACAATGTTTTGGATTCTCCATAGAGTTTGATCATGTGAATTGGATGGAGGGTTGGAAGGCATGGCATTATGCAAGTCAGGCCATTTGGTATCAGCTGCACTTAGTGTGAAGAATATGGTAGGGGTACCTTGTTGAATGATCATGTCGTCGAGCTCCCCTCTAGTCCTGGTCCAGAATGAATGACTCCCACGCAAGGATGAGCCGAAACGCATAATCTGGTCTGGAATGGTGGAAATTGTTGAAGGTGGTGGTGAAGGTCAGCGATTGTTTCCGGGAGGGTATTTGAAAGGTCCATTTTAATGAAGACAAAGGCAGTTTCTTGGCTGTGATGGTGCATGATAAGGTTGTACAAGTAATAGCGAAAGCGAGGATGTTGCGCAAAACGATTGTCATGGTAGCGCATTAGATGCAAAGTGTATTCCTGCATATCCACTTTTGCAATTCTTGGTTGGTTAATCATGGCATGTTCGGTGGGGAAGGCCATGGAGAAGAGGCCCTCTATGTTGTATTTATTGATTGGGGAGAGGCCAATGATGGGCCATTGAAGTGAATGGGTGGGTGTGGAATTGGAGGATTCTATGTAGGCAAGTATTTCATCAATTTCTGAATGAGAGTTTGGTAGAGTTGAAACAAAGGAGGATGGGTGGAGGTTAGACGGGCATGGGTGGGGAAGTTCACAATTAGGATTTTCTGAAATGGCTTCCTGGAGTGGGATGGAAGTCGCGTTGATATGGCGTAGCATGTTGGAAATGTTGGTAGGTGCAACAGGCAAAGTAGAGAGCGAAAGTTGGTTAATTTGGACATCTCTGTAGTATGGGTCGTTTTGTAGTTTGAATTGAAAAGCTTCATGAACACGTGATCTACTAACAAAAGATTCATAGGATGTTTCATCATAACTAGTTTTGTTTACAACAAGGATGTCTAGTTCTGACAACATGCGAGGAAGAGAGGTGAAAATATTAGTGATATCTTGAGGAAAGCTAATAGTATGGCCGAAATATTTGAGTTGACCACCACGCGCATAGGTGACTTGAAGAACGGGGTTGACACGAGCAATGAGCATCTCTTCAACTTGAGTTAGGTAGGAGAGGTCATGCGGTTGGGTACCTGGGTCCATGTTGTTTGCGGAGGAGAAACGGTGGGTTGTTCGTTCGGCAGCACAACAGGTACAAGAAATGATTCCATTATTATTTTTTTTGTTTTCATGGATGGGTAAGCTTCATGACAATTTGAGCAAACTTGGATGGGACAAAGTGCATCGATACTTGCACTAAAGCGACAATGTGCATGTTGGAGATGGATAGGGAGAAATTGTTGGGGAGGTGGAAAAGGAGGAACATGGGGGGGCACATGTACAAGGTAGGCGAGAGGCGAAGGAATTGAAGGGTTTGGAAAGGGTTGGTCAGTGAGTGGAGATGGAAGGGGAACTAGGAAAGTTTGGGTGGGATGTAAGGGAAGGAGGCTATTTTATGAAGGAATGGGAGTTTGGTTTGCATTGGATTGAGAGTGAAGGTTGGCTTAATGATTGGAAAAGAGGAGGCGGCGATGTGCATTAATTCTTTCTTTGTTAAGCACGTAGTGGCGTCGTCGTTGTTCCCTTTGCACACTGTTCTCTGGTGTGGTTGGCATAGCTGTTGCAAATAAGGAAAGGTATGTAAAATGTATGAAGTACAACGAAAGGAGAGGGAAGCATGAAGATGAAGCATTTTATTTCATATTTTGTTTAGTTATTTTTTGTTTTTTTAAATATTTTTTTGTGTTATGTCTTTCATCATAAACAATAGTAGTATAGAAATGGTGCGAGTGATGTTTGAAGCAGAAATGTATTGAATACGAGTTGCGTAGAAATGAGTGTTGGATATTTGAAATGGAAAAATATTTGTTTTGAAAGCAACAACATGTTGCATGTATCGGCTAGAGTAAAGCGAAGCCATGTTTTGTATTTTACAAAAAAAGAAGAAGCAATTTCTGTATTATTTCCATACTAAGCATAGCATATTGATATGTGCATTTAGAAAATGTGTGTATTGCAAAGAAGATGAAACAATGAAGGAGGAAAGGGAAAACCACGTGAGTAAATGTTCATATATTAAGAAGACTCATTACAACATAATCAAATGACATATATTCAAAACGTAATGAAGAAACGAGTGGGCGCCCATACGTTTAGGAGAACTACTACAAAGTCTAAGGGGCCGCAAAGATATAGCAACGATTACAAAAGATGTATGCAAAATCAACGATGATTGGCAAGCGAGGTTCAACAATACTGCAAGGGGAATGACGGGAAGCAATGGAGAATGTGTGGGGGAGGGTGGGCATTTTAGCAGAAAGGTGTTAGGGGGAAATGATGTATGGAACGAGAGGAGGGGGACAAACGAGCGAGAGGCGGAAATGCACGGCTAAAGCCAGCGACAGACTGTGTTGGGGAGGGGGGGCAAGAGCGGCCGTAGGACTTGTAGGAGGAGAGTCAATGCATCATCGTAAGGGAGTTCTTCTGCATGCATAAGAGTTGGGCAAAACCGTTCAACAAAGTTGAAGGTGTCCCTCTTCAAATATAGTGTGAAGAGGAATTATTGTCCTTTGATTTTGCTATATATGTCCAGGAAAACGCCAGGATTGGTTGAGAGGAGGCAAAGGTCCTTTGCAGAGATGCCCAGAAGGGAATTTGCAGCTTTTTTGAAAGCGACCACGTTTTCGAGGTGGCCAGTGTGGTCGTGCAATTGGAACTGGAGGATGTAGCGGTAGTCGCACTCGATGAAGGAGCCTTCACATTTTGAACAATGCCAGGTGTTGTCATCTTGTCGTAAATAATTTCTCATGCATTGCATCCCATCAATTCTAAGGGGGCATGCAAGGAAGTAGAAATCATCCATGTCAATTGAGGTAGCAGTAGCACAAAGTGAAATCCATGGGACTTTTTCATCAGGCAACATTAAGAGAATGTCGGTAATTGTTTTTGTATTGAGGGGCCTCTTGCTCATGCTGGTGTATTTTCGACTAAGCGAGGGTGAGGAAGATGTAATGCCTTCTTCGTCAAACCATTTCTTGAGTTGTCATGTTTCAGCGATATCTGGATTTATAAGTAGGGAAGTGATTGTGCCGATAGTTTGGCCATTGAACTTGACGATCCTCCCCCCCCCCCCCCCCTGATTGCAAGTATAGAAACTTCACGAGCCATGCAAAGTTCGAAGAGTACGCGAACTTCAACATGGCAGTGTTTGCCCCACAAGGTGACATCGATGTTGCTCCCGGACATGTCGAGAAGAGATATAGTTTTTTTTGGAGTCTCAGAGCCATCGTGTTTGCGAACAACAGAGGCAGGAGAGAGGGAGGCAACAATACCTATGACATCAACAATTGAGTTAGGAGGTGAAAGTTTGAGGGAACTTATAGGCACAAAGTGAAAGGTATGGGAAGATATTGTAAGGTCATCAGCAAAGAGTTGAGACACTATTGATGAAGAGAAGAGGAGGATTTCGAACGGGCATCTTAGATGGTTATAGGAAGGGTTGGGGACCTTTATGGTGCCATTTGCAACATTGTAGATGTGGCCAACTTGAATGAGAGCATGTAGGGATTCTGCCAACTCATTGAAGGCAGAGACGTGGATTTGATCACCTTCGCGGTCGACAAGGTCAAACCCTAGTGATTTTCCAGTGCCATGTCCAGTGCTATATTCATGAAGGGGTGTTTTTGAAAGCACTTTGCCCTGGATGGACCAAAATTTTCAGGTAGGGGAGAGTGCTTTAAAAGGGAGAGAAGTTGCAGATGTTGGGGTGGAGTCTTGGGAGGACAATGAGTGAATGTCAAGGGAGGGTGGCAATGAAATGGGAGAGGCAGAAGAGGAGGATGAGGTGGCTTGGAGCATCTATTTAGCGGAGAGAATAAGAGGAGATGGGTCACCAACCAATGGTGCAACACGTTGGACTACCTGGAGTTCGAGGACATAAAGCGTCCTGCAAGAACGAGCATTGTATCAGCGAAGAGGGGAAGTAAAATGTTAGGAATGAGAATACAAATAAAGGGACATAAGAGGAGAATCATAAAAGGGAGGAAGGTGGGGAGGGGGGGTGGTTTGTACGCAACGTACATGGATTGATGCGCATACGTGCACGAGCTTCTTTTGAGGAGAACAATGGAGTCTATTTACAAGTCCTCATTTTGCGCAAGGCCAGTATGCAAAGAAGGGAGCAGAACGATATGTTTGTGAGCACCATCGAAAAGGGAGACACGGTAGCGAGGCGTCGGAGTCTGAGCATAACTTATATGTTCAAGTGCAATGACCTGGAGGATTGGTTGCAGATCGGTAGCACCAACGAGGAGCGAAGAAAGAGCATTGCGAGTTAAGGATGTCTCCATGGAGATGCAGGTGTAAAAGAAGGTGGTGCAAGCAAATAGACACATTAAGGTCAAGAAAGTGAAGCAGAAGATGTGTACATAAACGAAGGAAAATTTATAAATTGCTAATTTAAGAGAGATGAAGGAAAGAAACCAGAATTTATAATCTTGAAGGTCGAACAAGTTTAATTTGGAGAAGTGAATGGTGTCTATAGTAAATACGAAGGGGAGATGTGCTAATTCAGAATGGAGGAAAACTAATAAGAGGAGGAAGAAGTGGCAGCACAGTGGTGTAGTGCAGTTTGATATGTCGCTGAAACCGAGTGAAGCAACAAAGAAAATGTGGAGGTGAAAGCAGACAAGTGATGCGAAGGGTTTTTTTTGTTTTTAATAAATGCTACACATGTTTTTTTTTTTTTTTTTTAATGAGCAGACACGTGCATGTTGAAAGCATGAAGAGAAGGATGTCGAAGAGTTTGGAAATGTATGGTAGAAAAGGGAAAAAATGCATTGAGAGGAGTTGGTTGAATATACTTGGCGATAGGAAAAATGATGGCTTGATTAAAAAAAAATATATATTCCTTTTGATGTTGTGTTGTATCTTGAAGTAAAAAGAAATCCCTACTCTAAAAGCATTCATATTGTTAAATCTATTTTTCAAAAATGCTACTAGAAGTTGTATAACTTAATATTGTAAATACGTTCTTTTGAATTATTTCCATGCTATAGAAGCCATACGTATTAAATGGTTGAGAAGAGGATGTTGGTTTGTATGTATAAAAGGAAAGAAAACAATATTGTCAAATTAATCATATTTTTAAATCTGATTTTCAGAAATGCTACTTGCAGTTGTATAACTTTAATATTGCAAGCATGTTTTTTTTAACTCTTCTCAGGCTAAGGAAGCCATAGAAATTATCTAGTTCAGATTTCTAACTCAATGTGAAACTCCTTTACCCGAAGTTTTCCATATAAAGGAAAATTACATTAAAATGAAAAAAATGCATAAGAAAAGTGATATCAATTTTTTTTATGAATTATGGAAACTCTCATCAATATTTTTCAGTGAGACAAAGTCACTCCATTTCTCCTTGACAATGACTAGTTTACCAGCTTTCCCTCTGCAACAAATATCCTGGAGAACTGAGGATAATTTGGCATTTGAATGAATATACTCTTCTAGGAAATATTAAAATCTGAAAGAACCAAGAATGACATACAAATCTGCACATGCATATAAGCTCTGGAAAACATAGAATAGCAATTTGCAATCTTGTTAGCCTTTAATTTTTTTTCAATGTTTTCACATGGAGAAAGAAAAAGCCAAAAAAAAAAAAAGGTTAACAAATCTGTGAATTTCAATTGGTAAGAAAACATGAACAACATGTCAAATCCTCTCTGCCATGGGCATCATCTTTGAAGATTTATAAATAACTTTGTGTAACTTAATTTGTTAAGTCAAGGTTTATGTAAAAAAAGTTTACTGATTGAATGAAGGTTGCAACAGATTTGATCGGAGATGTAGTTGCCTCAAGAGAAGAAAGGAATTTTGTTAATGTCCAGAAATGACCAAATTAGATCAAAGGGATTCAAAAGTAAAGCAAGCTACAATAATAATGGGAGTGTGACTAAGGCATCTCTAATCTAGATTAGTAGAAGGAAACAAAATACAATATAAAGAGGAAAACCCAAATAGATAAAATTTCTATTCATTTATATCTGAACCCTAAAAAAATGATTTAAGAGAATCCCAAGTAGGCAATTCCATGTATCTATCTATAATCCATATCCAAAAAAAAACCTAAGTTGGAGATCCTTGTCACTTGACTTGTATGTTTCCTCCATGCTTGAAAGTGAAAATTGTTACTAAAATGATTGAATTTACATTATGATCATTAAAAATTAAGGCGTCAACAATAATTTTGACAAAGATGATGGAGATCAAAATGTTGCAAATTCAGATCTCACTGAGACTGAACAGATGCAGAGACCCAAGGAACACATGAACATCTCAGTATTGAAATATGAAAGCACCAAGAATGACATACAACTCTGCACATGCATATAAGCTCTGGAAAACATAGAATAGCAATTTGCAATCTTGTTAGCCTCTTTTTTTCAATGTTTTCACATGGAGAACAAAAAAAAACCAAAAAAAAAGGCTGACAAATCTGTGAATTTCAATTTCTAAGAAAACATGAACAACATGTCAAATCCTCTCTACCATGGGCAACATCTTTGAAGATTTCTAAAGAACTTTGTGTAACTTAATCTGTTAGGTCAAGGTTTATCTAAAGAAAGTCTACTGATTGAATGAAGGTTGCAACAGATTTGATCGGAGATGAAGTTGCCTCAAGAGAAGAAAGGAATTTTGTTAAGGTCAACAAATGACCAAATTAGATCAAAGGGATTCAAAAGTAAAGCAAGCTACAATAATAATGGGAGTGTGACTAAGGCATCTCTAATCTAGATTAGTAGAAGGAAACAAAATACAATATAAAGAGGAAAACCCAAATAGATAAACTTTCTGTTCATTTATATCTAAACCCTAAAAAAAATATTTGGGAGAATCCCAAGGAGGCAATTCCATGTAGCTATCTATAATCCATATAAAGTAAGGGCACGACAAAAATCTTGACAAAGATGATGGAGATCAAAATGCTACAAATACAGATCTCACTGAGACTAAACAGATGCAGAGACCCAAGGAACACATGAACATCTCATTATTGAAATCTGAAAGCACCAAGAATGACATACAAGTTTGCACATGCATATAAGCTCTCGAAAACATAGAATAGAAATTTGCAGATATATACCATTATAACACTAGCACAATAAATTTTATACCCTCCCCAAAAAAAGAGTTCAATTTATTGTTTTTGTAGACATCGTGGAAGGCAACACAACAATAATAACAGTAGCACAAACAGAATGAATAAAAGTCCGAGAAGCCTAAATTACCGTGTAATTAAAATCTGATAAGCTGAGCTTTCACGTTTTAGCACTTAAAACTTTGCATGAGGTTGAGAATTTATTAGTGAGGAGATGTAACCCATTTGTTTCAAAAAGGACATAAAATAAGTAAAAGCAAAGACATAATAATTGTAAAGGAGACAATCTAAAAGGGAATTTGTTCCTAATTTCCAGTAGGCATGGTAAACAACAATAAAATCAGGTAGGTCTATGTGTCATTCATGCAAATTGACCTTTTGTTTCTCGAAGAAAAATCCTGTCGAGTATACTATATTAGCATGAAACTAAATTTTGGATTGTGTTGGTCATGGTAGACGCCTGGCCTGAACATCATCACGGAGTACATCACATGTTTGTTGACTTTATTCAATCTACAAGCTTGCTCTAGTTGCTCTACACGTTTGAACAATAGAAATAGATGCTCTTTCACTGGACTGTTTAGAATACAAGTATGAGAATGATAATACAGATGCCAGAGCGTAACCTATTTAACTAACTAGGGTGAGTACAAAAATTATGCACACATTGAGTTGGAGAGCATCATTCAGGTAGCACCTAAACACAAAACATTGCAAACACGAAAAAGACAATTCATGTGTTCGTGCCTCGGTATATTGAGGTGACCCAATTTCGAATCAGAAGAACTGATATTGAGGACCTTGAATTCAAAGTCTTGCGGAGTACATGACATGTTTGTTGACTTTATTCAATCTAGAAGCTTTCTCTAGTTTCTTTACACGTTTGAACAATAGAAATAGATGCTCTTTCACTGCACTGTTGAGAATACAAGTATGGGAATGAGAATACAGATGCCAGAGCGTAACCTATTTAACTGACTAGGTTAAGTACAAAAATTATGAACACAAAACATTGCAAACACGAAAAATACAAGTCATGTGTTCGTGCCTCAGTATATTGAGGAGACCCAATTTCGAATTAGAAGAACTGATATTGAGGACCTTGAATTCAAAGTCTTGCGGAGTACATCACAGGTTTGTTGACTTTATTCAATCTACAAGCTTGCTCTAGTTGCTCTACATGTTTGAACAATAGAAATAGATGCTCTTTGATTGGACTGTTGAGAATACAAGTATGGGAATGAGAATATAGATGCCAGAGCGTAATCTATTTAATTGACTAGGGTGAGTACAAAAATTATGTACACATTGAGTTGGAGAGTATCATTCAGGTAGCACACAAACACATAACATTGCAAACACGAAAAAGACAATTCATGTGTTCGTGCCTCGGTATATTGAGGAGACCCGATTTCAAATCAGAAGAACTGATATTGAGGACCTTGAATTCAAAGTCTTGATTATTATCATTTTCATGGTCAGTCAGTTGCTTCTGTGCAGGTTACACCCAAGAACAAGTCATTTTGAAGATAGAGATATTTGCATAAGACTTATAATATATATAAAGATTTTAATCATACATGATTAAGATTGCTTTTCTTTTTGGGTTTTTGATATCAAATTGTTTGGTTTTGTAGACCTAGATGCTGAATTTAATGCCTTGTTCCCCAAGACTCTCATGGCCACAAATAGATTCTTGTGCAAAGTTTGTTATACGGGTTTTCAGAGAGAAGAAACCCTGCAATTTCATAGGTGGGGGCATATTCTTCCCTAGAAACTCAGGGAGAGAACTACTAAAGAAATCAGGAGAAGTGTGTATTTGCGTCCAGAACCCACCTATGTACTCCACAATCCATCAAGAGCTCTTGGAAACCTCACTGGTATAAAGAAACATTTATACAGAAATCATGGAGAAAATTGGAAATCTCATTCTTACACTTTATGGTACTAGAGAATATGGATGCGAGTGATTTCCAGCGATGTTAGAGGGCTTCAATTGCAGCTGTTGATTATAATCGATAACGTGAAAATACAGAAAGCTCAAACCCACCTCCTAGGTGGAAACAAGAGGCCGAGGTTTAAGGCTGGCTTCAAAACCTTAGATACATTCGTGGAATGAAATGCTAAAAAATGCAAGCTTAGTAAAACAAAGAAATAGAGGAGATGGATTTTATGAACCAGTCAAATCCTCGACAGACAGACATGCAACAATAAAGAATGAAACGGGTATGGTAGGCATTTATCTTCTACCCAATTAAGCCAGTCTCCGCCTCCTAAAACTCTTATCTTCACAAGTAGATCAGCAAGGAGGCATGCCTGGTTATTGCAAGTAACGAAAGCTTACTGGTTATTTTCAAATCGCAAGTCCTTCAAGCTGGAAGTCGGGAAGTCGTTGAGGCTGCAAATCCAATTGGAAGGTGTTGAAACAGAAGGAAGGCAGGAGAGGGTCGTCGAAATATATGAGCAGGGGAACGAAGTGATGGGGGCTGCAGAGAAGGTGAATGGAAATGAATGCAGAGTATGGCCGGTTAGATTGCCTAGGCAGAAGGAAAAGGGTACAACAACAGGAGAGGGGAGCCATGAAAAGGCATGGCCACAGTAGTACAATATCTTTAATTCTCCCTCCTTGAACTCTGTTGAAGTTTCCAAGCAGGAGTTATTAGCATGGCAAAATCTTTCCTTCATCTGACTGTGTTGAAGTCTGCAGATATGGAAAAATGAGTACTGTGAAGTGTGAAAAGGTTTGCAGAAATGTCGCACGTCACATCAGCAGCTGGTAACTGGAGCTGCATCTCCTGAATCCACAACCTCCCGAATTCACAACCTCCTTGAGGTCCGGCCAAAATGGCGAGTTTCTCTGCTAATTAGAGCTGCCTCCTCTCGAATTGACAACTTCCGTGAGGTCCGACAAAAATGGCGAGTTGGTCTTGCTGAATGAGAGGAGGGGAAACGAAAACTAAGGGAAGTCCGGGTACAAAAAAATGAAAAGTAAAAGCTGGTAAGTGGGCCACTTTTCAAACTATATGAATTGAATTTAAGATTTTCAAATGTACTTTTCAAACTAACAATTGGTAACAGGGCCAAATGGAAGATTTTGATTGGTTAGAGGAGGTGCCACATGTCTAAATTTTATTCGCTGGAAGGGCGATAAGAAAAGCTTCTCATTGGCTGGGGTGAACAATGTTTGCTCACCCCAAGCCAGCGAAGAGAACGCCTTTCGACGTAAAAAGAGAACGCCTTTCAACATAATTAATCCGATATAATTTAATAAGATGAAGAAAATATTATATGTAAATCAATTTTTATTTTATTTTTAATATGTAAAATTATTAAAATTATATCTAAATTGATTGATTAAAAATAATAATAATAAGTTAAAATTCACTCATTTATTACCGAGTTGTCTATTTATTAGATGTTTTTTACTCTTTCACATTTGTTTTTCACCATCATATTGTAATCTCGAATCTTGTACCCTCATCTCCTTGTTGCCTCCATCTATTCTATCTTTGGACGTGCAAACATTAATGTCGTCACCTCCTACCACCTTCTTGCAACCACACCACTTTCATGCAGCCAATTGAAACTGGCCCATCAAACTTTCCCACTTTCTACTCCAGTCCATCTTCTCCTCCTCCCCCATTTCAACATATCCTCCTTTGTTTCAGCTGGATACTATAGGTCTGGCACTCAGAACTTAACGAAGTCGTCATACTTGTTGCATCTTTATTCTATCAACTGCGTCAAAAGTCTTCTTCCTTCGTAGCTTTGCATGCTCGGTGGTCAGCGTGAGTCGATTAGGCAGGTCTATTGATGCTCGTGTATGTCTATCGTCTCTGTCAATTTTGTAAATGCAACATAGAGTTTGGCCTTGACATGAAATAAAAGCGTAATAACAAAGCTATACAAAGTGCATAGTCTAACCCTTTAATTCGAGGATCATAACCATTTAAATTGAGTATCATAACACGTTATTGTTGCATGTAATATTCTTTATGCTTGACTCTTTCATTATTTTATATGGAATGCAATACGATCTTTATTTTATATGGAATGTAATAAGAAAAATCTGATTTATCGCACATTTCAAACTAAGACATTTAGTTGTATACTATGTATTGGGATGTTTTCAAATCAATCTTGTCAATATCTCATAAAAATCTTATTTGTGAAAAATATAATTATAAAAAATTTGAACAGTAAGTATTGCTTGAAAATTGTATAAAAATGTACTTCATAGTTTGAGAGACTAGTTGGTTTGAAGGGAATGTTAATATTTTATTTATTTTATTGTTGTTTTGGTTTTTCTTAATTCCTATAATAAATTAGGGCTAACTCTACTTTGATTGTCCATTATTATTGTAACATTTAACTCATATTTTTGGACTTCCATTGGAGTTAAGCTTTCTCAATTTACATATATGTTTTTCTTAATAATGCTTAAAATCACATAATAAGGAGGGAATTTTCCCCACACATCTATATTTGAAAAAAATCTATATTGTTAAACATGGTCAAAACCTAAATGAGTTTCATAATTAGGCATTAAATTGATGGTTGTAATAAGGCATAAAAAATGATGGCTTCTGTTGTGGATGATTTTTGTCACCCTCCTAGAGACAGCCTAGAGTTGCTATAGACCAGTGCCTAGGACATCTTAATATAGCAAGGAGCCCTTTTAGTTTTGGGTTGTCAGTCCAAGAACTCGCTTACTATCTCTTGTTCTAAACAAGGAAATTAGATTTGAATGGGACCAATCTCTCTCAGAAGCTGTTACAAGGATAAGAATAATGTAGGGACACAATGTAGAACTGAAGATGAGCATCAGACGCTTATATGACCGCTTACCGTAAAGAGGGCCGATTCAAATAATATATCATAGAACAAAGATCGTGAAGTGAGTGCAAAGAGGAAACATAAGGAGATATTAGTCGACATGAGACTCATTACCCTAGATATACACAGTCAGGAATCCATATAAGGGCGTTAATTCAATTTACGAACTTTATATGACAATGCATGCAAAAGCACCTTCCTCAAACAACTAATATATGAAAGTATGAAAAGGAGTGAGCATGGAAACAAGATATCATGATCAGGCCTATTTAAAGCGCTTGACTAATCCCAGAAAGGGCAACACTTAAGATGAATCCTTACAGCAAACTAGTGAGCCACTCGCATTCTAGAACATGATACAAGAAGACAAATTACATGAAATGAGATAATGTATTAACACATAAGAGAAATTACATACTGTGAGATACCAAAGACCAGAATCCTCAATACAGTTATAACCCCTCCTCATTGAGACCCTACGGGCTCTGAAACTTCATACAGAAATGTTACAAGATGTATACAGAAGTCTTCTCGCTGCACCGTTTGCTGATAGAAATCTGGAACCCTACAAAAATCTTATTTTTCCGCATTTATAGAGGAGACAGAAACTTCTAGAGGAGGAGGGAGACGAGACACAATTAATGACTCAGTTTGAACCAAAATGGCGGAAAACATTCGCGCCTTCTCTTATGAATGACTAACTATAAATGAATACAACTAATAGTCCGTCTAAAGAAATAAATGCTGGGAGATAAAAATCTCTTCATATACAAGACAGGAATAATTTTTTGCCACTTGATCTGAGAGTTCTGAGACCCACATCTACGCTTAATGTTTCCACACTTCATCTCCAATTCTGGCTTTCTCTTTCCTTAATTTTGCCAATAGGATATGTCCTTTAGTATGTTCCAGATCTTTGCAATAGAAGCGGCAAGTCAAAGCGCCAACTAAGTCGTTTTAAAACCTGCAAAACCCGCAAAACGTTAGAGAAAAATGACTCGGTGACAGGGAGTGTGGATACAACAGCGGTCATGGAATCGGTAATGCAGACTAGGTGAGATATTGAGAAGATGTAGGGTGACAGGAAACACGCAAATATAACGGAGAAGCAGGGGGGTGACAATGCAGAATAGAATGAAGTGATAATGGGCGAACAGAGCAAAGGTTCAGGACACGTCATCAAAACATATGGATGGTGGAGGAAGAACACGACGTACACTTGTGAATTACGATGACACGACCACAGGAGGTGGGGACCCGAATCGGGGATCGCAATCGGAAGATGGAGCGGGGAGACCGGGGTGATACATTCTTTAAGTTCCGACTGCGATTGAGGGCGGGACTGCGATTGACTCAGGGCCGTTCGATCTCAAAACAAGATCGACGACTACACTTGCATCGGAGGATAATAAAGAGGTGGGGCCATGAAAACCGCTGGTCTGTTGCACACGGACCCTCCATAGAAGTTGATTGCCGCACCGTCGATTTGAACCAGATCGGGCGGCCAGCCTTGCGTCCGATCATTAAGAAAATCGGCCCCTTATTGCTTTGAATTACGGTTTACAGACTCGGGTCATATGGAAGCTGAAGCGGGAGGGAGTCAAACTCTTAAGAATCTCGGCCCGATTATTTAAATTTGGGTTTCTAATTACTGTAAAGTAGATTTTCGGGCGGGGATATTAATATCAAGCAGGGTCAGGAGATTTTAGGCTATGGCAGAGGCTAAAAATGGATTCGAATGAGGCAGCGGGGCAAAATTCACAGGCAGAGGAGAATATGCACAACATCGGCTCCATCTAGGGACGACATGTTCGTCCTCGGGCATGTCGAGAACACGCAGACCATTAAATATTTCATCTTATTTTTGAATTCCCCTGCACTTTTACTTCAAGCAATTATTAACATTCTTTTCCTTTATAAAAATAAAAGCCAAAACAAACTATATACAGTATATACAATCTGGTATTCCCGACCTGAGTCAGAATTGAAAATAAGGCTTGAGGAATTGGCCATTCACGGGTGCATCCAACAAATCACCCTGCAGGTTTTCTAGAGAAAAAGTATTGTTTCTTCCCAGTTTCACTATTTTGAATGGCCCGAACCACAATGGATCAAATTTAGCATGTTTGCCCTTTTCTGCTCTGCGAACATCCCATCTAAGAGCCAGGTCTCCAACTTGAAAATTCCTATCCTTTGCGCGCGGATCGAAGACATTCTTCATTTTTTCTTGGTATTCTATCAATCTCTGATCTACCTGGTTCCTTGTTTCCTCCAATTCCACCAGCTGATTAATTCTTCGGATCATGCTGTCTGGTTCTTCCTGGTTTTCCTGCATGAAACGTGCCACAGGCAATGCTAATTGCAAAGGAAACACTGCAGCCCGTCCATATACCAGCTCATAGGGTGACTTCCCTGTTGCTCGTTTGCTGGTTATCCTATTTGCCCATAGAGCAAACTTTAATTGAGAGTCCCAGTTTTTCTGATTTTCAGCTATTGTCTTCTTCAGGGCTCTCACCAGGGTTTTATTGGATGACTCTGCTAGACCATTTCCCTGTGGATAATATGCTGTAGAATGAGTGAGGATGATGTTGTATCTTTGGCAGAATTTCACGAACCTGGCAGACTTGAAAGCCTGTGCATTGTCAGTTACAATCCTTGCAGGACAACCAAACCTAGATATGATATTGTCTTCTATAAAATTCATTATTACAGCATCTGTAGCCTTTCTGGTAGGCATGGCTTCCACCCATTTCGTGAAATAGTCCGTGGCTGTCAATATCCATTTATGTTGGCCACTTGATGGAGGATGTATCTCACCTATGAAATCCAATCCCCATTTCTGAAATGGTTCATTTACATGAATAGGGATCAAGGGCAATGCTGCTAATTTCTGCCTTTCTGCAAATCTTTGGCATTTGTCGCACGATCTAACCCAAGCAAAAGTATCTGAATACAATTTCGGCCAGTAAAAACCGGCCTTCAAGATTTTATGAGTGGTAGCCCTCCAGCTGTAATGTCCTCCACATATCCCCTCATGAAATTCTGTCATTACATTTTGCACTTCATTTTCTGTGAGGCATAAAAGTAATATACCTAGAGGGTCTCTCCAATAGAGCTGCCCATTGGCAATTGCATATTTCTGAGATTTCATCCTTACAGCTCTGTATTTCACCTTGTCACATCCTGGAGGGCAGCTAAGTGTTAACAGATATTCAACTATTTGCTTATACCAAGGACTAGTTAGGTATTTCACATGTATCTTTTGAGTAGCCATCTCTAGTCCATGCTGCTCTTCTTCTTTTTCTGATTCTTCATTTGCTATCACAGACAGATTAATGCCTAAAGCTTGATGATTTGATTCAGATAACATCTTGGCGAGTCCCTATCCTTTGACCAATTTAGTAGGCCTTATATTTAAATCATACTCTTGGATTTTTTCAATCCATCTTCCCCTTCTACCTTCGTTGTCTCCTTGAACCAAAATGTCTTTGACTGCTGCTGTAGGGACATAGGCTGTGATGTGAGATTGCAAAATATAGACTCTGAAAGCTTTAAGGGACTTTACCAAGGCATAAGCCTGCTTCTCCAGTATATTATATTTCAATTCAGCATCATAGAGCACTTGACTGAAGAAAGCTATGGGCTGTTCGTATCCTTCTTCATTTTTCTGCAATAATACTCCAGCAATGGTATGAGGTGAAGCAAATGAGAAAATCATAAATGGTTTTTTGTAATCTGGCCCTGCTAGCACAGGAGCTTCAGCGAATGCCCGTTTTATCCTTGTGAATGCATCTCTAGACTCCTGGGACCATTTTAGTTCATTTTCCTTTTTCAACATATTGGTTATGTGCCTAACTATCTCTGCATAGTTAGGGATGAATCTTCTCAAAAAATTAATTCGGCCTAAAAATACCTGTACTTCTTTCTTATTTCTTGGCAAAGGGATGCTGTTTATCACTTCAACTCTCTTAGGATCAATTTTCACACCATCTTTAGTCACAATATGCCCTAAGAGTTTTCCCTCATCTAATGCAAACAAAGACTTTTGAGGGTTTAGAGACAGGCCATACCTTCTGCATTTTTCAAAAGTTATTTTTAAATGCTCAATATGTTCATCATCATTCTTTGAGAACACTGTAATATCATCAAGATACACCACCAAGAACTTGTTCTGTTCTCCTACAAAGGCTATGTCCATTGCCCTCTGAAAAGTAGCTCCTGCATTAATCAATCCGAATGGCATCCTTGCATACATAAAGGTTCCCCAAGGTGTAGTAAATGCAGTTTTCTCCTGGTCCTCTGGGAACACGGCTACCTGATTGTAGCCCGAAAATCCATCCATCATTGACATTCTGGATGCTCCTACTACTTTCTGCAGGATGTGGTCCATCTTGGGCAGTGGGTAGTTATCTTTGAGAGATGCTCTATTCAAATACCTGAAATCTACACACAGCCTTATTTCTCCATTCTTCTTCCTAACAGGAACAAGATTTGCTACCCATTCGGAGTATCTTAGTGGTACAATTATCTTGGCCTTCAGTAACTTCTTAATTTATTTTTCAAATGAGGGGAGTAGCAGAGGATTTATTTGCCTAAGCTTCTGCTTGTATGGCTTTGCATCTTCCCTCAGTGGAATCTTATGCTGTATAATATTTACATCAAAAGTTTTTAGGTCCTCATAGGACCAAGCAAACACATCTTTGTAAGATTGAAATAACTTCAAATACTTTTCTTTGTATCCTTCTGGGACTCTTTTAGATAACTTAACAATTTTGGGGTCGGTGGGAGTACCCAGATTCAAATCCCCTACTTGATCTTCTTCCACTACTTTATTTGGCTGCATGGGAACATCATCTTTATTAAATAACCTTTCTAGAGGTACCAATCCCCTAGGTATAACATTACCTTTCAGTTGCAGCACTTTATTACCTTCTATTCTTTCTTCCCATTTGTTTTCAGCGATATTTTCAACTTCTTCCTCTTCATTACTATCAATCTCCATATTGGAGAATTCTCCCACAGTCTCCATAAATCTTTTCATTTGTTCATCATCCTCGAATACCTGCCAATGCTTTATATTATCTGGAATGGATGGTCTGTACCGTACCTCCACTTCATATCTTAAAAGCGGATTCTGAGGAGGACGAAAGGTACTGGCAGCTACAGTGAGAGAATCTGCTATTCTGTTTTGCTCCCGGGGCATGAACTGTATTTTAAATGCTGAGAAGAAATTTTCTATCATGTCCCATACTTCATTTCTATATGCTCTGAGCCGTGGGTGTTTAGTTCGACATTCATTTTTTATCTGTCTTACCACCAGCTCAGAGTCTCCAAACACTTTTAAACGTTGGATGCCCATATCCTTGGCTGTCTGGAGTCCCAATAATAGTGCTTCATATTCAGCTACATTGTTTGTGGCCTCATACTCCAGTTTAAAAGAGAGTGGCACCCATCTCCCTGTGGGAGAAATTAACAAGACCCCAGCTCCATTGCCTTCTCTTGAATTAGCTCCATCAAAATGCAAAGTCCAGAGTCCTGATTCCTGATCTTCTTTAGGCTGCTCAGCTCGAATCTGTCCAAAAAGGGGCTCATGTGCATAATCCTGATTTTCTTCCAACATTAAACATGAAAAGTCTCCCTCTTTGTTATAGACTGGAGAGTTCTCTGAGCAGTCAGCCTTGGTTACCATTTTAACAAATCGAGTTTCTCTGTACAACCTCCTTTCCTGACCTCCAAAGACTAGGACAATTGCATACGTTAGATCCAATTTGATTGATCCCCCAATCTTGGTACCCCAAGACCTTGACAGCAGCATGCCAAAGCGAGCTGGGATATCGGCAACCACAATGTCCATGACCACACTCTTTGCTGGGATTTGAGCCAAATTGACCACTAAATCTTTAATCATTCCCAAGCATTTAACCCTTTTAGAATCAAATGAATATAAATCTTTATATGGTCTTGTGATTTGCAGCCCTAGTTGCTCCATGACAGAGAGAGGCATGAGATTATGGGAAGCCCCAGAATCTAACATGCAGTTATGTAACAGCAGGTCATGAATGACTAGAGACACATAAAAAGGAGTAGAAGGGTCTATCTCCTCGACATGTGGGCCAAAGACTACCATGGGTCTTTCTTCTTGAAGATTTAAACTATGAGGTGCAATTGGTAGTTCAGGAGGAAGAATGAAAGAGGTAACTTGAGACTGATATGCAGGCTGTTTTAATAATTCAGTCAGAGGAACAGGAATCTTAATCTTCTCAAGTTCTTTTTGCAAATTGAAAGCAGATGTGAGCTTTTCTATCACTACTTCTTTCGACTCCTTATTTTCGACTGAAGATTTGACTTCTTTTGACACTGGCTCAACATTAGGAGGACTGGCCATTTTAGAAGAGGAGGGAATCTAATCATTAGACTGCAAGGGGGTGTTCAGAAGGTTCTTACCTCTTTCCGTATCCTTCTTTGCTGCTGATTCCTTCTAAGCAGACACCTCTTTCTGAGGTGGTTCTTCTTCTTGCTCCTGAGTTCTGGTCCTCTTCCTCGAGGATCGGAGATCATATTTGACGTTGAATTGGGCTTCCATGAAATCAGCAAATTGTTTGCAGTAATGGTCAATCTCTGCTTCTTCGTCTTCTTCTTGCAGAGGACACTCCAGATCATCGTTATTTGAAAAGGCCAGATTTGAATCTTCTAGTCTATAAGCTGCATCTCCAGCGGAGTCATCTGCTGGTCCTTCCAGGTACAAGGGATGAGGTACCTGATCTTGCTGTTCTTTTGCTTCCCTTGGCAATATTTGCAATGGAGGCTTTCTATACTGAGGATTATATCCTCTGTTTGGAGCATTATAATAGTTCTTGGGAGCTGTATTCTTAGCTTCCAGTTCTAGCTTAACCATCTTCTTTATCATCTTGCTTATCTCGTCCATTTTATCTGAATCCTTTTCTTGATTAGAGGTAGAAACCTCTTCTTTGCCTTTTCTTCTAGTTTCCTGTTCTATTTTTCCTTTTAACTTCCCAGTGGCAGCAAAATTTGCCTCCAACTCTAGAGCGTCTGTCTAAGCATCATCCAGGGTGACAGGCATTCTTTCCCGCAGAGAGAAACCGAAATCAGAATCAAAAGCTGCTATGAAAACAACTTTGGCTGCAGCTTGTTGAGGTTTCATATCGGCAGGAAGGTTCAGATATAATTTATTAAACCTTTTGATAAATTCTGCCACTCCCTCGTTGTGTTTCTTCTTTAGCGTATTAAATTCAACGAGGCACTGCCCTTGGTCTTTCTATTCTCTCCACTTCCTGAGAAAAGCGTTCTCCATTTGGTCCCAGGTGGTGATTGAATGGTTTGCCAATGTCTTGAACCATTTTTGGGCTTCACCTTCCAAGGATTGCACAAATAACCTCAAGACTACATCGAGATGTTCAACATTTAAGTTCTCTGCAAAAGAGCAGAAGGTCTCGAGGTGCTTCTGAGCATCAACTTCATTTTCACCATTAAATCTTGGCAGAATCTTCAAGTAATCTTGTGGCATATCATTTAGCACTTGGGGCAAGGCCAGAGGAGCATATTTGTTCAAAAGAAATGCAGGGACATTGGCCATTGGGGGAGGCGGGGGTTGCACAACAATTTGAGATACAGATGAAGGGAGAGGAGTATGAGGAAGCGGAGTATGAATAACAATGGGAATATATTGCACAGAGGCCTGAGGTGTAGATGGGAATAACTCAGGGTTAACAAGAGTTACTTCTGTGACCTCTTTAATTTCTTCGGCCTCGAAAGCAGGATGAGATTCTCCTTCAATCCAGGTAATTCCTCTACGTAGAGTTTCTGAGCGAAACTCAGGTTTTTCTGTTCTAACTTCTTGAGAAGAAGAGGGCGGATGATCTTCAACAGAATATTCAGGATTTTCGGGACGGACTGACTTCTTCTCTTTCCAAGCTCTTTTATGAATGATCTTCTCCGGGTCAGACACGGGTGTTTTCGGCTGGGAGGTATCCGACCTCAAATGGGGCTTCCGGGAAGCCAGGACTTCCAATAAAATTTATCAAATAAAGACCAGTGGAGTCGCCAAGGTGAGAAATCTGCAACTCTTCACCTCTCTGTGCTCACCTGATTAGAGAGTGAAAATAAGATGTCGAACCCAGGGAAACAGATATTCTTGAATTCGTGTCCCCGGCAACGGCGCCAGAAAGATGTTGTGGATGATTTTTGTCACCCTCCTAGAGACAGCCTAGAGTTGCTATAGACCAGTGCCTAGGACATCTTAATATAGCAAGGATCCCTTTTAGTTTTGGGTTGTCAGTCCAAGAACTCGCTTACTATCTCTTGTTCTAAACAAGGAAATTAGATTTGAATGGGACCAATCTCTCTCAGAAGCTGTTACAAGGATAAGAATAATGTAGGGACACAATGTAGAACTTCAGCATGAAAGCATCAGACAATTAAGAGACCGCTTACTGTAAAGAGGGCCGATTCAAATAATATATCACAGAAATCAGATATCAGGAAGTGAGTGCAGTGAGGAAACATAAGAAGATATTAGCTGACATGAGACTGATACCCAGATACACAACAGAACCATATAAGGGCGCACCAATTTACGAATCCTTATATGACAATGGCGTTTTAAAAGCACCCTCCTCAAGCAACTAATATAGCAGAAAGTATGAAAAGAGTGAGCATGGAACAATATATCATGACTAGGATTATTTAAAGCGCTTGACTAATTCCAGAAAGGGCACCACTTAAGATGAATCCTTACTGCAAACTAGTGAGCCACTCGCATTCTAGAACATGATACAAGAAGACAAATAGCATGTAATGGGATAATGTATTAACACATAAGAGAAATTACATACTGTGAGATACCATAGATCAGAATCCCCAATACAGTTATAACCCCTCCTCACTGAGACCCTACGGGCTCTGAAACTTCATACAGAAATGTTACAAAATGTGTACAGAAGTCTTCTCGCTGCACAGTCTGCTGACAGAAATCTGGAACCATTCAAAAATCTTATTTCTGAGTATTTATAGAGAAGACAGAAACTTCTGGAGGAGGAGGGAGACGAGACACAATTAATGACTCAGTTTGAACCAAAATGGCGGAAAACATTCCCGCCTTCTCTTATGAATGACTAACTATAAATGAATACAACTAACAGTCCGCCTAAAGAAATAAATGCTGGGAGATAAAAATCTCTTTTGATACAAGACAGAAATAATAAAATATATACAATATGCTGCCCGCGGCTGAGGAAAATCTGCTGCCGTAAGAGATTTGAAACAATCTGCATTGTTGTACTGTACTCTCGGCCCTTGGCTTTAGATTTGAGTCCTGGATCTTTAATGCGGGGCGGACGCATCTGGAGAGTTCTGAGAATCCACATCTACGCTTTCTTTAATGTCGGTCACCTCTCCCACCTACCCTCGGCTTCTTTCCTTAATTTTTCCAGTAGGATATGTCCTTTAGTATGTTCCAGATCTTTGCAATAAAAGCGGCAAGTTAAAGTGCCAACTAAGTGGTTTTAAAACCTGCAAAACCCGCAAAACGTTAGAGAAAAATGACTCGGTGACAGGGAGTGTGGATACAACAGCGGTCATGGAATCGGTAATGCAGACTAGGTGAGATATTGAGAAGATGCAGGGTGACAGGAAACACGCGAATATAACGGAGAAGCAGGGGGGTGACAATGCAGAATAGAATGAAGTGATAATGGGCGAACAGAGCAAAGGTTCAGGACACGTCATCAAAACATATGGATGGTGGAGGAAGAACACGACGTACACTTGTGAATTACGATGACACGACCACAGGAGGTGGGGACCCGAATCGGGGATCGCAATCGGAAGATGGAGCGGGGAGACCGGGGTGATACATTCTTTAAGTTCCGACTGCGATTGAGGGCGGGACTGCGATTGACTCAGGGCCGTTCGATCTCAAAACAAGATCGACGGCTACACTTGCATCGGAGGATAATAAAGCGGTGGGGCCATGAAAACCGCCGGTCTGTTGCACGTGGACCCTCCATAGAAGTTGATTGCCGCACCATCGATTTGAACCAGATCGGGCGGCCAGCCTTGCGTCCGATCATTAAGACAATCGGCCCCTTCTTGCTTTGAATTACGGTTTACAGACTCGAGTCATATGGAAGCTGAAGCGGGAGGGAGTCAAACTCTTAAGAATCTCGGCCCGATTATTTAAATTTGGGTTTCTAATTACTGTAAAGTAGATTTTCGGGTGGGGATATTAATATCAAGCAGGGTCAGGAGATTTTAGGCTATGGCAGAGGCTAAAAATGGATTCGAATGAGGTAGCGGGGCAAAATTCACAGGCAGAGGAGAATATGCACAACAGCTTCATAACCTTGGTGGGATTTGCATCATCTTTTTAGCAGGGTCCATTGGAAAGACAAAGATCCTTTTTCTCCAATGAGAAAACCTCACATGATACTAGTGGAAGATCGTGTTTCCCTTTTGGTTTGCATTGAGCATGACTATGCAAAATGCTCCTTAATTTGGATTCTTGGAATAATTAGAGGCATTGGGTAGGAATACAAGGGATAGTAAACATGATGAGTAGCAAGGATCTTGGAAATAACTATTGAATTCCTTGTTGGATAAGTGTTGCCTCTACTATTATTGGTCATATTCTCCACTTTGTTTGAAACGTTGTCCCCCTTTTGAGAACATATAACCATATGGAATTACCCAGTACTACTCTGATCCGTCCTCCATGAAGGCTGCAACCAATCAAGAATAATGATTGGGCCAATAAGGCAAATTATAGATTTATGGTCACTAATTCTAGCACTTGAAGTAGAGCAACATTGCCTCTAAATGGTTAATTGTGTTGATGTTAAAAGATCAAGTTAGCATTTGAGAAAGTGTTGAATCATTCTCAAACCCAACATTCGACATTCAACATTCAACATTTCAAAACAAACTTTTCCAAACTCAACATCTCGTCTTTTACTCTCTTCTCAGAGCTATAGGTCACATATTATCTCATTAATTAGGAAATCATTCTTACATATTTTCATACATTAGTATTTGATTATGTTAGATGAGATTTGCAATTTTAGTGCAAAAGCCTTAATTCTAGATTTTTTTTGTCCAACTTTTTTGTGATAAATGTCCCTCTCCACTCATGCCCTTACTTCCCCAACCTCTATCCTCATTAATGCCTCTCCTTTCAACCTTACACCACTAATTATGCTTGTTTCCTAACTTTATTCAAGATGCAGGAGAACTCTCTTGGCATTGACTAATTAGCTTCTCCACTTCTAGCAAATGGTAGATTTATTTACTCCTTTGTTGATCCAATGGGTAGGCACCTTAATATACTTATCTTCTTGGATTGATAGAAAACAAGCTCATTGAACTGAAATATTTCTTAAGTTTTATATGCCCCATATTACTATATCTTCTTCCTCCGAGAAGGGAAATATTATATATTGGATAAGTTTTCAAAGTTTATTTCAATTCATAGTTTAGATTGTCCAACCATGAGAATGGTGATTTCCATTTCATTTCTATGAAGGCTAGATTGGCGAAACGAACTTATGATGTTTCGATATAATCAATTATTCCTATTCAATTTCTTATTGCAAATTCCTATTTGGTTTGTGCACTTGAAGACTCACAAAATAAAAATGATTATATATGATTTTTTACCTTTTTATATATCATTGTAGAAGACTCAAAATGAAGATTGTGTGAATGGATTGACATTTTTCTAATGTGTTTCCACATTGTTTGCAAAAATTGATACAAAACGAGAAAGCAAGGAAAATAACAGATTATCATGGGCCTTCCAGTGCAAGAAAACCTTAAAGAGAAGATCATATTTTATAGTAAAGATTTCATTAGGTCTGAAGTGTGTGGAACTAACATGTATCTTGATTGGATTGCACAAATTCCTTCACATATAGTTCTCGAATTTATGAAACGAAAGGAAATGAACCAAAAAAATCCATGTTCTTTCACCCGCCGATAAAACAAATTCCCAAGCGTAAGGGCTATTGATTCCTTACGATATGAGGTGTAACTAATTTAGAGATGCATTGTTTCAATGTTGGTGTTAATAGTGCTTTATCATTTGTCATACACATTAACCTTTCAAAAAAATTTGTGCAGTTGTGCTTGCTCATATGACCCAGATAATAGAAGAGAAGATCATAAAATGAAATGAAGACCATCATTTGTGCAAAAGAGGGGTCATCAATGCCATTTCATTGTAAAAGTTATGGTTCAAAGCCCCAATATAGCAATATTAACATATGACATGTATAAACACGAAGATAACAAATGATGGCCTTGTCATGACTAGCATGACACTTTAGGTGATGTTAGGTCCCTTCATAAGCCAAGGCTATCAAGAGACATGACTTCACATGTAGAATGTTGTTTTCTCTTGGAAGTTTCAATTGACTTGGCCTGTAAAATGCATATTAAAAAAATATGTTGACATGAATGCCTCAACTTGAGATAGGGATTTATTTTATGTAGTAAATATGTTGGTAACACCTATAATTTTCTAATGAGAGGAAACTATCAATTTCATAAGAAGGATGAAATGAATCTGAACCTTTGGTATAAGAAGATCCCAGGATCATTTTTTCCTTTTATCAAAAGCCCAATGGTGGAGAGATAGTTAGAATTCAAATGAAGTGGATGTTGGAGACCATGGTTAAACTATCCCATAATAGCTTAATAATCATGGGTTCAACATTCAACACAAATAAATATGGGGTGATTGTATTATCAATGATTGATTTAGTACAATCATTTGATTTGTAGTAACTAAACATGATTAATGACCTGAACTTGACTTCATATGTTTTTTGAATATGACAGTATCAACTGTATACACTCGTGGTCTTTTATGAGCAAAAAAATTGGGTGCAAGTTGCATGGGTTGTGACATCACGTAATACATCACAAGATATTGCACTATGGTTGGAGCACCTCATGTATAGGTGTTTCCAAGTTCATTATGATTAAAAAGTCAAATTTTTCATGGTCGATGATGCATTGGTTGAAATCATTGTTTCAAGGTAACTTCAGTCTTCTTATTCTACATTTCAACTTGTATTTATTCTAAAAATTTCACACTTTAAATGATTTGAATGACGCAAGATAATTACAAGGTGCAATTTTTTTTATGTGTTTGGCGCGTATGTAGCGCATGACTAAACAATGTGAATTGATTGGCCAATAGTCAAGAATAGTCCAGAAAAAGAAAAAGAGATGTTTATTGATGTAGGTTCGATTATGAAATATTGTTTCAATGATAAAGTGCTAATTACAATTAATAGATTCTCCAACAAATTTGCTAATGAGGAGAACTTTTTGGACTATTTACACAATAATTGGGTTGTGAGTGATCACATTTCTAAATTTGTATATTCTTTCTTATGATTCTCTCTTTGGATTTCATACATATGAGATATCTTCATTAACTCAATGTTTTTGCGTTTAGGGATGTGCTAAAAGGTTTTCAAGATTTTCTCTATACAAATAAGGAGACAAACAATGTCATGGAGTCATATCATGGTTACTCGAAGATAAAATTTCTATTTAATAGAAGAAATAAATGTGCTCATAGAATGGATTGGTTGTTATATATTCACCAACCAAATGTTGAACCATATTACCAGTTTGAGGAAACTTTGAAAAAAGAAGAATATTTGAACAAATTCATGAAAGAGAAACAATTTAAGTCATTGATGGAAAAAATAAAAAGAATTCCATATAGTAATTTCCACCCTCATGAGAGCATATCATGCTTATTGGGTGAGGAGTCAAAGTAAGTCTGATATTCAATATATTATAATTTGGCATCACACAAATTTTATAACTTGTGATCACCCATGGTATATTGACGTCAACATTTACAAGCATGCCATAAAGGTGGATTGGTTGTATTCCCCTTCAATGGATTCAGACCCATTATTAAATCATGAGACTGCACCAAATTCATATAATGACTCTCCTGAGATAAATATAGAGGCGTGAGATATTGATGAAGATGTCAACACAATTTCCATGGCCAGTCACAATGTTGATCTAGATGTTGTATGACATTGATTGGCTGGAGAGGAGTTATTTGGCTGCTTATAATTTCTTTGAACCAATCCTCTTGCTACTTTGAATAAGGCTAAATAGTTGATCGATTTGGTTAAAAAATGGTTGGATGATGCCAACAATCTTCATATTATTGATTGGCTTTTGAGTCATCTTTGAAGATGGATAAGAGTTTCTTTAGCCCAAAAAAGAAAAAGAAAAATAAGGAAGCCAACAAAACGATAGATTGAAAATTAAATTGAATGTCCTTGTATATGGATATGAACAATTTCAAATTCAATACCTCAACAAGTGAGGTCGTCCTCACTCCAATAATGCATCGTCTATTGTCTCAGTTGAGTCCAACAATGCATCCTCTATTACCCTAGGTGAGTTTCATAGAGCAATGAAACCAACATGTTTTGATTGGCATACATACACATCATGATTTTTTAATGAAGTATTATGTGAATGTTTGTAGGGGTGTAAGAACCCACTACCATGCTTGAAATTCAAGGACATATACAAATGCAACGTCATTCCAATTTTCCTACCATTCCAGGTACATTTTATGGCACTCTTAATTGTTCTAATCTATATTTTCATGTTTGTATTAATATGCATGCCAATATGGGTTTTAATGAGAATTGTGTTGGGTAATTTAATCGAATCTTAAATTATTTGCATTAAATGTCAATCCACGATTCGTATTCTTGTGAAACACACTTGCACTATATATGCTAGGGAATTAACTTTTGATTTAAAAATAAGTCTAATATATTGAAAGGAATTGCAAAGCTTGAAACAAAGTCCTATCTATGAAATTATATCCAAAATAAGTACACGCAACATTTTCTAAAGCAAGACAAAACTTTAATCTATGGAAAGTAGTAAATTTTGAAGTAGAAAGCAATGGAATTTCTAATTTATTGAATTAAAATGACAGTTCTATTCTAGGAAGAATAAATATGACTTTTATGAAACTAATTCTATGTTATGAAAGCTTTTTAAAGTTCTAAGTTCTTATTCTAAATTATAGTTTAATGGATTATGAAAATAAATATATCCTATGAAAACCATAACGTCTATTCTACGAAAATTCAATTGACAATTCTTATTCTAGAAAGCAATAAAACTTTGTTTTTAAGAAAGCAATAAAATCTATGCCATCAAACTCTTATTCTAGAAAGCGACTAAACTTCTACCTTATCTCTTGAAAGCAACCAAACTTCTATTTAGTAGAGAAAGCGATCAATTTCTATTCTAATGAAAATAACAATTAAGTACTTCAGAAAATCATTAAAAGGCTTACTTTGTAAGACTCGTGAATGTGTGTACATCAATTAGAGTTCATTCATATGGAAACTTATCATCTATCAATCTATTCTATGAAAGCTTATGAAGAGTAAATGCATGATTGAAAATAAAGCAAATGTTTTTATGTTTTTGTACTTTTACCTCAAGTGCTTGACTTGTAGAAAGATGACATAAACAAGTAAGTAAAAGTCAGAAAGATTTTATACATAATCTATGGATCACAGAAGCCAAATTCCTAATAAATAAGTAAAAGTCAGAACCAAACTAACTAAACAAAATAGAGCATTGAATCTATAGCTTTAAACAAAACGGAGCATTATAAATGAAATGAATCTTGAATGGAAATCAAACTAATCTAGCTTGTACTTGTGCAAGGGACCCTCCTAAGATGCACGAGTAGTTGTAAAACTCATATCACGAATTTTAATCAACCACCAATATTTATAAAAGCGCCATAACTGATATAACTGGAAATGTGTACACAAAGTTTAAATAATAACATGTCTGAAATTTAACTTGAATGACAAGACTGTCTACTTGCTTCCAATTAAAGCAATTTATAGAGTTTTGAACATAACAATTTTGAGAGTCTATTGGCTAAAAACTAGATATAAATTGACATCTCAGTCATTTATTCCTAAAAATGTTGTCACTACTACAACACCCTCCAAAACTATACCTACACTTGAATTTTGTTGAATGCTTATGATCTCATGATTTGTCACCTAAAGCTATTGTGGGTCACTTTGCAACTGGTTTCCTATGGGATCCTAACTGTCAAAGTCAGTTACTTACACATGCAACATAGTTACCGATCAAATGGGAACTATTAACTCAAAACAAGATTTGTTTATTTTACTTTTTTTTTTTATTATCTTTTTTTTTTTGGGTAAATTTTGAACATTTTAAAAAAGCATCTTAAAATAATTGAAAAAAAAAAACAAAATTCATTATATATTTTTAAATTAATTATTATTATTTTTTTTTTAATTTAAAATTAAAAAAATAAAATTTAAGAAAAAAATAATAAAAAAAATAAAAGACATTTTAAAAATAAAAACACTAAATTAAAAATAAAAATAAAAAATAAAAAATAAAAAATAATATATATATATATATATATATATATATATATATATATATATATATATATATATATATATATATTTAAAATAAATTAAAAAAAAATAAAAAAATAAAAAAATTAAAATATACAAATTAAATTTAAAAAAGAAAAATAATTTTTTTATTAAATTAAAAACAAAAAAAAATTAAAATAAAAAATTAAATTAAAAAAATATAGATAAAATTTCTTTCGGATTAATCACATCATTAGGATTAAGTCGACGTTTCAAACCAACTAATGTGGTTCATCCTCAGGACAAAGTGGAGAGACTAATTGATCTCGATGAATAAATAGTGGAGATGCATCATTGCCTGGAAATAGCCGTTGAAAACTAGTTGTTAAGAACTAACCGTTAAGACTAGCTGTTAAGAACTAGCGGTTAGAAAGTTAGTTAATTAATTTAAAAATAAATAAATAAATTAAATAAAAAATTATTACAAAAGAGTTATTAAATTATTAAGTAATTAAAAAAATATATTAAAAAACATATTAAATTTTAATTAAAAAAAAACATTATTTAAATTATAAAAAAATTAATTAAAAATGAAAAATGAAAAAAATAAAATAAATAAAAATATTAAATTAAATTCATATATATATATATATATATATATATATATATATATATATATATATATATATATTAAATTAAAAAAATTTAAATATTAAGATAAAAAATTAAATTAAAAAAAAAATATTAAATTTTAATAAATAAATGAATAACTTAAAAAAAAAAACTTTTAAAATGAAAATTAAAAATAAATAAATTAAAAATCAATTAAAAATGAAAAAAAAAACAAATTAATTTAAAAAATAATAATAATTTCAAATACAAAAATTAAATTTAAATAAAAATTATTAAATTTGATGATGATGATGATGGTTAACGTCCACTGAGACCAAACTTTGGTCTATTGGAACTAAAGAAATGAAATATTTAGTTTGTTTTAAAATTGTACTCCTATGCTCAAAGAGCTTGGAGAGAAGCATCCCGAGCTCACTATAATTTTGACATGTTAAAAGGCTAGGAAGGTCGGTATTGCAACAAATATTATGAAACTGAGACCTAATGTGGGTGTACGTAGGGCACTCTAAGAGGAAGTGATTTTCATCCTTAATGTTCATATTCTCACAGAGATGACAGATCCTTTCCACCCATGGTATTTTAGTAACTGCCCAACGACTTGTTTCACTATGGAGCGTTTGAGAGTTCGTTCTTATCTTGGCTAGGGATATTAATTTTGTTCTTTGAGCTAGTTAAAACAAAGAGATACTTTTGATATTCTAGAGTAGGGTTGATGACCTCCTTATAATATCTTAATTTTCTTTTAGCCTCTAAATCTTTCTCACACCACATTTTCTCTTTAAACTTAGAAGTAACAATATTTTTAATAAATTTGTAAAATTCTTTCGGTAATAATCACATGCAATGGAACATGGTCGACGCGTTTCAAACCAACTAGTGTGGTTCATCATCAGGACTATGTGAGAGATAAGATCAGGACATTAAGTTTAAATAGATGTAGAAATGGCTAAACTAGCTGTTAGGATAATGACTAGTTTAACTTTGAATTTTATTTTATTTTATTTTTTTATTAACAAATAATAATGGCTCATTACATTTTATTTTTAGAATAAAATGTTTAATATATTTATTCAACTAATTAATCAATTAATTTATTTATTAGTTAGTTATTTGACCAATAGTGATAATAATATGTATATATGTATATATCTCTTATTTTATTTAATTGATTTAATTATTTATTATTATATATTATTTATAATTATATATTTGTTTATTTATAAGAGAAAGGTCCAAGGAAAAAAAAAGAAAAAAGAAAAGAAAATGATAACCAACGACCCATCAAAGAATTATACAACGAGCCTAAAAAATAATAATAATAATAATAATAAATAAATAAATAAATAAATCAAGAATATAAGGCAGGAATCCAACACCTGCTGATATTCCATCTGTCATCTCTATTGAGATTAACAGGTCTTTTTTCAATTTCTAAGGCCTCTCTCAACTTACGATGATGGAAATGGTCGATCCTAGCAATGAACTTAGCATCTTCGATGCAAACATGATGGTTAGTCTTTTCTGCATGTTCGACTAAGGCAGACGAGCGAGATATTCTATGTTTGATGTCAACAACACGCTCACAGATCCTCTTCAGGCATTGGGTGGGCGAAGGGGGACTATCTGATCATTTTCCAATCCTCTTGGAGACAAAAGGTGCTAAAAAAAAACCAGGGTCTCCCTTTAAATTCAACTCCTCTTCGCTGGCAGATGATTCCTTCATTGATCTCTTTCACTCCACTTGGAGAAGGACCGGGCCAGGAGAGGGAGAGAGGCTGGGCCACTGCAAGGCTTTTATGAATAATTTAACCCGCCTCAAAGCAGCCACCAAGATTTGGGTTATCCAAAAGACTCAAAAGGAAGATGAGGAGTTGAGATCCATTAATGCAGAACTTGACCTCCTTGAAGACCCTGAAGGGGGTGGTTATGCCACCCTGGCCTCTCGAGATAGAATTCGGAAGCTCGAAGCAGACCGAAGGAGAATTCTCCAGGTGAAAGAGGAAAGCTGGTGCTTAAAGAGCAGGGCTATCTGGCTACAGGCAGGGGACGAAAATACTAAATTCTTTCAACAATATGCCAAAGGAAGGAAAAACCTAAATACCATTTGGGAAATGCCAAAAGCAAACGGGGAAAAGGCTCAGTCTTTTGAAGAGCTTGCCTCTTTAGGGGTTGCCCACTTCAAAGCCCCAGAATAAGCCTCCATAGTTGAAGTTATAAGGGTTGCTCAATACTTCCCCAGATTTATTGATGAAGAAGGCAATGACAGCTTGATGGCTCCGGTCTCCAAAAACGAAGTGGAGGACACCCTTAAGTCGATGCAAAGAGAGAAAAGCCCAGGTCCGGATGGCTGGACAGTGGAATTCTTCCTCCATTTCTTTGACTCCCTTGGTGACGATCTGGCTGCGGTGGTGGAAGAATCCAGGATCTCTGGTTTGATTTATCAGCCTCTCAATGCTACTTTCTTGACCCTCATTCCCAAGACTGAACATCCCTCTTCCTTCAATGACTTTCGACCCATCTCCTTGTGCACCTGCCTTTACAAAGTCATTGCAAAAGTCATTGCCTCCAGGCTGAAACCCTTTCTCTCTACAAACATCTCTGCGGAACAGTTTGGCTTTTTAGATGGTCGTCAAATACATGAGGCTGTTGGGGTCGCGCAGGAAACTCTCCACACCCTGAAAAAGAGCAGGAAAAAAGGGGCCATAATCAAGATTGATCTATCAAAGGCCTTTGATAGAATCAGCTGGATGTTCCTAAGGCTCCTCCTAACACACCTAGGCTTCAGGCATGATTTTGTAAGGTGGATTATGGGATGTGTTTCCTCGACTTCTATTGCTGTCTTGATTAATGGTACTGCTTCATATTTCTTCAACCCACAAAGGGGTCTGCGTCAGGGATGCCCCCTTTCGCCCCTGCTATTCCTGTTTGCTGCTGAAGGAATCAGCCTAATGATCAAAGAGGCCAAAAGACAGGGCGAACTGAAAGGAATTGAAGTCGGGCTAAATCTCTGGGTAACCCATCTCCTGTTTGTTGACGATATTCTCTTGTTCTGCGATGGGAGCCGGGATGACTGCCGCTGCCTGAAAAGGATCCTTGAACTCTTCTTAAAAGCCACAAGATTGGCTATAAATGAGCAGAAATCCTCCATCACCTCCGCAGGGCTCTCGCCCTCAGAAGTAATCAGAGCTAAAGAGTTTCTCCCCTTCGAAGCAAAATCTCTTCAGGATTTGTTCAAATACCTCGGCTTCTCTCTCAAGCCCGACTCCTACAGAGCTCAAGATTGGACCTGGCTCCTGGCTAAAATTGAGCACAGATTGAAACTTTGGAGTCTTAAATGGCTGTCAAGGGCTGGCCGCCTTGTCCTTATCAAATCGTTGATCTTGGCCATCCCAGTTTATTGGGCCAGTCTCATTTGGGTACCAAAGTGTATTCTCCTGAAAATCAATAAAATTTGTAGCAGATTCCTATGGGCTGGCCAGAAGAAGGATCCCGTCACGCCATGGGTGGCATGGGATAAAATTGTCAGACCAAAAGAGTGGGGAGGGTGGGGGATAAAGGACCTGTATCCTTTTTCTAAATCTCTAGCAGCCAAACTAACCTGGAGACTGGTGTTCTCGGATAACCTCTGGACAGCTGTAACCAGAAGGAAGTACATTGACCCTCTCACTCCTTTGGAATGGATCAGAATGCCCAACAAATCCTCAAAAAACTCTTCTGTGGTATGGAAAGCTCTGGTAGCTGCTGCTCAGGTCATTGAAAAAGGCTTGGTATGGAATGTAGGAGATGGCAGATCAGTAAGGCTTGGGAGAGACCCCTGGGTGGGCTGTCCGGACTCTTTTGCCCTCTCTCGAGATTTGATTGATGATCTTAACAGCAAAGGGCTATCTTCCCTCAACCATATTGCAGACCATGCAAATTCTTCCATCTGGCGACAGGAGTGGCTTACCGGGGAAACCCTCGGCCTAGATGACAGGTGGCTACAGGAATGGCGGGCCTATTGTACAGGACTGCTGACCTCCCACATTCGCATTTCAGAAAAGCCAGATGAGCTGAGATGGGTTCATTCTCAGACCGGCCTTTACACACCAAAAGCAGGATATGACTGGCTAATGACACAAAAGGGATGGGAGGAACCTAGCTGGTGGGCCAAGCCACTGTGGAAATTGAAAGGGCCAGCCAAGACCAGACTTTTCTTCTGGTGTGTACTCCAAAAAAGAGTCCCCACCTGGGATTATCTTCAAAAAAGGGGGAAAATTGGACCAGGGCGGTGCCCCTTGTGCAAGGAGAGCGAGGAAACAACTCAGCACATCTTCCTCTCCTGCTCTTTCTCCAAAAGCTTATGGAACGAAATGTTGAGTCTGACCAATACCCCCTTCGTTTGGGAGGGGGAGGAAATATCTGAAGCCTGGAACTCTTGGTGGCAGCAGGCACCAAACAAAAAAGTCAGAGCGCTGCCTCTTCTGGTGGTTTGGGGAATCTGGCTCGCCAGAAACCGCTTGATCTTCAACGACTCAGCCTTTCCTATTGCCAGATTAGCAGCAGAGGGGATGTCAATCTATGAAAACATCCCAACCCCCTCCATCTGGCAGAATAGCAGGCCTGTTTAGCAGGAAGAAATTAAAGGATCCATCCCCTGGGCTTACTTCGACGGGGCCTCTGATATCAACAAGATCTGTGGAGCTGGCCTGGTCATTCATTTTCCTTCCGGAAAACTTCTCAAAGCATCCATAGGGCTTGGTACCGGAACAAACAACTTTGCCGAGCTTAAAGCTCTGCACCTTCTTCTTGGATGGCTCGTTGCGTGCAACGAGCGCGAGGCCCAGATTTTCGGAGACTCTTTGAACACAATCAAGTGGGCCAACGGTTCACATCACTGCAGGAACTTTTTGTTATCTCCTTTGCTTAATGAGATCTTAAATATTAAATGTTGGTTTTCTGGGCTCACTATCTGTCATATTTTCAGGGAAAGAAATTCAGAAGCAGACAGCCTTTCTAAAAAAGGCATTGAGCAGGTTTTGGGTGCATGGATAGTTGAAGAGGTGGCTGATGGGGTGGCAAGGCGACTCGCTCCCCCATCTTTTGCATAACTTTCATTCTATTTATGATTCTGTTTCGATGTATATACTGCTACTCTTTTTTTGTTTATATATAAACTTTTTCAGGACTCAGAGCTGTTTTCCTGTCATAGGAGGCCTGAGTTCCTGTATACGACTGAACCTTATTTTTCCTTTTGTTTTTTTTCCAGTACAGTGCCTACTATCTGGTTTAAACTCTGACATTATGGCTTCCCCATCACTCTGTTTCGGCTGTTTTCCTTTTAGGAAGCCGGGAGTTGGGGAATCTACAGGTTTCTAGCTGTCCAAAAGATCAGTTTTGTGACTTGGCTGCTTGGTGGTTATTTCTGGATATATCCACAAACAACGTTTTTGGCTTTCTCTGCAAACAAGGGAAAGGAAATGCTCAGCATATGCTATGTAACCCCTATATATTAATAGACGGTTCGATTTTTTTCTGTGGAAAAAAACACGCTCACAGATCCTTTGATTAATAGACCGACCAGTTTCACCAATGTAAGGAGTCCCACATGTACAAGGAATGATGTAGACACCTTTTCCATCTCTGGGGTCAATCGGATCATTAACCGATTTGAGAGAACTGCGAATCATGTTAAGGGGCTTGAAATACGAAGACACCTCCCAAATACCAAATCATAATTCCCAAATACATGATTACAAAATCGTTGGGACATATCCTGATTTTTCCCCATGACCAGAATCAATCCGTCTCTAATTTTGTCATATCGAAGCTTCTTAGAAACTACCATCCATATTAGCGACAAGATTATTCCTAATTTAAAGACACAAACAAACTACTACAGTAAAATACAATAAAACATTAACAAGATTACTACGGAATTGGATCCTAATTTTCCTCCCCATCTCATAATAGAGTGCCCATAGGAAGGAGAGCAGCTCTATTAGCTTCAGTATCAACCTCTTTGTTGTTGTTCCGCAAAACATGGAAGAAGCTTAAATTTTGAAAAGAGCTAGTAATTTTTTTTATTCTCGACATCAATCTAGCTAACCGAAGATCCTTCAGATTTGAATTTTCCACTAGCATTTTGATAAGAGTTTGAGAATCTCCAATGACCTTTGCTTCCTTGAGACCCACCTTATGCAGTAGCTTGAGACCTTGCAGAAGTGCCATTGCCTCTGCTTGGGTGTTGGTGTCTTGGCTTAGACCCCAAGCGAATCTGTGCTCAGATTGGTCCTCTATATTTTTAATGACTCCACCAGCACCTGCATTTCCCGGATCACCTTTGGCCGCCTTGGCAAAGAACAATGAATAGCTCACCATGTCTTTATTCCAGTTGTAGAAGTTCTCCTCAGACAATCTTATCTGCCTGTCCTTTTTATTATCCTCCTGAATTTCTACGTTGGAGAGCTGCAAACCCAACAAACCACCCCACTCCACCTCATGAGAGGATAAGTTTTTATCGGTGAAGCTCCCCACTTGCATGCATAGGATCGCTTTAAGAATACTCTTTATCTTGATCATGATTGATCTTGCGCTATTCGCTTTACCTTGGAAAATTCTGTTATTTCATTCCAACCAAATTTTCCAGCATACCAGCTTTGGCATAATCAGCCAACCAGCTTTAAACCATTCATTGCATGGGAGCTTTCCTGGGTATCAGTTCAGCCATGAAGCATACAGATCGAATATGGAGGAGGGGATCGAAATTTTCTCAGCCCAATGGCTCAATGCCTCTTTCCAAATTTGTATGGCGAAACTACATTCCAGCATTAAGTTTTGAGCTTTTTCTTCATTTTCTAGACACAGTGAGCATCTAGAAGGGCCCTGGAAGCCTTTCCTCCTGAGGTTGTCTTCCGTAAGAATTCGTTTGTGGCATAAAAGGCAACAGAACAAATCTATTTTTGGGATGCCTTTCTATCTCCACAGCTCTTTCCACAACGCTAGGCAAGGAGGAACATGAGGAGTCGCTTTTAATGCTTCATAACCCTGCACCACCGTGTATCCTCCAGATCTCACACCCCAGCCTCTTTGATCGTGCTGTATTTCATGAAGGGGAGCCTTCCCTTTGAGTCTGGTTTGGAGCTCTAACCATGCATTTTCCAGGCCTAACGACATTGCTGACTTTTTCCAATCTATCCAAATCTTGTCTTGCCAGAGCGAGATATACCACAGAGAGGTAATTCCTTCACTATTCATCTAGCGACACAGATCCTATAATTCATCAGCCTTAAACCACCACTGGTAGAAGACTTCGATTTCTACTTCTTCATTTGGTTTGTGGTTTTCTTTAAACCATGATTCCGGAGAGCACACATAGCCATTAGCTTCCATACACTTTTGTATTTTAGATATCTTCTTGTACTTACATACACGCATTTAGATTAAGTCGTAGGGGGGTGGGGAATGTTGGAAACATAATATTCTAGTGTTATGTGACATTGGCACATTCACTTTAATGGAAGGTGAAAATCCTTAAGTGAAGGCCAATAGTCACAGGGAGTCCAAGAGACTTTGGAAATTGAATCCAATGGTCACACACAATGAAATTATATGTATATCTTATGAATAATATTTCATCACACAATTACCTCAATCCTGTTTTTTTTTGTCTGTGTTCAACAAAAACCATTTTTCATGGGATTTAGGGAGTTATGAAGCTTTAACTTTCCTTAAAATCTGGTAATTTTCATGTTTTTTAAATATATTTTTAATGAAGTTTTATTGCACTTACCTTTTATTAAGTAGCTGAATGAGTACGATCTCCTCTTATTAGTAGAAATTGAGAGTGGAATACTAGAGTTTTTAGTGGGTCAGGGCTTTCGAAGATAAATATGAAAGGGATGATGTACAATTAAAGGCATCTCAGTTATTAAGGTGGCAAAAGATGTTATGGCAAATTCCACTTTATGTGTGAGGTTAAAAAAGGATGATAGCTTAAATACATTGTAACATGTCAAAGGTAAAGTGTTGGGCCATAGAGAGTGCACCAAACTTTGGATCAGGATAGTACCTCCAACAGAGGACAAGATATGAGATGAATCTCTTACTGATGTAGGTATATCCATGGTCATGATTGACCAACAAATGAAGTACATTTCAAACCCATGAATTATATATAGAAACAATGATCATGGCATGTGGCATGTAAAAACATACCATGGAAAAATACAATAACTATAATAAATAGAACAATGAGATGGAGAAATGGATCCTCTCGAAAGTACCAATGTCATAGGGGTGACTAGTACTATCTTGCACAACTCATGCAACAACTATACTCATGGTCCAAGCTCTTGAATTCTAACTTGCAAAAGGTACACCATGAATAGGTGATCTAATTTCAAACATAGGAAACACCATTATATTATTTTTATACCAACCCATTGTCAATGATAATGGGTGTTCAGATATCTAGTCCATTCTAGCAATTGTGAATATCTAATGCTTACATGTAATAGCACATGGAAGACACCTCTAAGAAATTACCAATAATGAAAAGGGGTGTGTTTTTAGCGATGCAATATATTTTGGAAAACCATGCATAATAATTGATGATATAACATTTTTCAACCTTCCAAAAGAGGTCAAGAAGCCCTAAACAATGAGATAGATAATTTAACCTTATATTTCAGTAGCATGCTTCATGTCAATTTTGATGAAGGGAAACAAATAGGGATGGAAAAATTTATACAAGTTTGTCTTGGAGTGTCCTTCTAGAAACTTGTGGCTTGATGATTTGGCAGGTGATTTTTATGGAAGGAAAGGGGAATCATTATTGGAAAAAAATATGTTAGTATTTTGTAGTTCATCGATGAATCAGAGCTTGATTATGGGGTTCCATAATTATATGTTGGAGGTCATTTCATTAAGAACGACAAAATACCATTGGAGTACAATGAAATATTTTATGGAGACTTTCCAAAGGTAGATCTCACCCTAAGACTCCATTTTAGTACACTTCATGTAATTTTGAAGGTAGAATTAGATGGCTTGCATTATCATTGTTGCATCTTACATGGACATCCTTCTTTATAAGGTAAGCTTAAGGCTCAATTCCAAGTTGATAACTATATGAGTAAGAATGAAGCCTTGGAAGATGAAAATATCACCTTAGGTGATGTCTAATGTAAGGTTAATGGTTAGGTAAGGATCTAATCATACCTAAGGAGATTAATTCACTACCATATTTAAGTTCTAGAACATGGCACATGGTTTGTAAATGGGGTTTATGAGAATAATAGGTTGAACACCCTCATGAAGGAAATGGTTATGACATGTTGAAGATGAGAAAGAGATAAATAAAACTAATGAACTAGATTCCATGCATATTGAGGCATATTTCACTTTGTTGGGATAAGGACTAAGTATTTGAGGCTTTTCCTGCCTATTTGAAGTTGTTCTCTTTGCATGAGGGATGCCATGTGGCATTATGGACCCATTATATGCACTAAAAGGAAAAATAAGAATAATTCTCCACATTAGAGGAGACCCAAAGTATGACACATGTCAAGGAAGAAGCCTAAAAGTGGAATTCCTTGGTTGGATTGGTGCCATGTGGTGGTAGATGCATTGTTAGGATATTTGGAGTCTTGGATTTGGTTAAGATCAACTTTCTCTAATGTGAACTTTGGTAAAAATGTGTTTATTTAGTATGCATAATTATGCTTGTGTAGTTATGTAATCCAACAATCATGATATGTTGAAGATATAGAGTGGTATGTTAGCTCATACACTCCTCAATGCTAATAGTTGTTGATTTATGTCTTAATGCATGATTGGTCCATGATATCTATTTAAAGAGCATGGAGGGTCATTTTCTAATGATCAATTGTGAGAAACTCTCTTATATATATGGGTCATTTGCTAATGATCAATTGTGAAAAATTCTCTTATACATATTCATTGGCAAATGACCCTCGCTTTTAATAAAGATCATGGACTAATCATATATAATTTTTTTACATTAATAAATTGCCTCAAGTGGCCATTATTTGCCTCTTAGAGTGTTTAACCACATAGAAACACCATTGTTATGATTTTTTATGTATTGTTCCATTGGTTACTTAAGAATTTCATACCTTGTTTTGACAAACATTGTGCTAGGGCTCAATTCAACATGCACTCTTGTGGTTGATTGAGATCTTAAACCTATCTTGATAATTTCTAGGTTCTACTACTTTAGTGCATTTATGGGTTGATTGAACTATTATGTTGTGATTGCAACACTACTTTTAGTTCAATGATTTTCATTTCACCCCAAAAGGTTTTTGTTTTCCCCAAATATAAACTTCTTTTCCAATTTATTATTTTTATTCTAGGTTTGACATTCTTTCTAATATGTGTATGATTTTTACCATATGCTTTGTACAATCATAATAAATTAGAAATATATGAAAACATGTTTTCTTTTCTACATATTCGCTTTGCCTTGTGATTTTTGCGACCTTAGCAAATGAGAAACAAAGAGAAAATTTGTATTTTCTAAGTAAGTTGATTGACATCTAACCTCATTCTTATTGATATATCTATTTTTTTCAATTTTTTTTTTTTTTTTTGGGAAGAAAAACAAGGTTTTTGCATGAAATTGTAGGCAAAGAGTTAATAAAAAGGAGCCCACTTTATGTTCATGATTTTTTCTATATATTATGTATTAGCTTACTTGGTTGAAAATTATTTTATTCACAAGGGTTATTGAGTTCAATTATTTTCTTTTAAGCTAATTTTTGAAAAAAAAAAATATCATTCAATCTTGAGTTATCTCATTTCACTTAAGTTGTAAAAATGAATCACTTTTAAGTAATTTTAATTTTAATTTTTGAAAGTTATTTTTTACATGCAACTTTAAGTTATATAATAATTTTAAATTATAAAAAGAATTTTATTTTAAAAGTGATTCTTAATCTACAAAAGTGGGTCACTTCATAAGTATCTTATTTGTAAATGTGAGTTTATAAGTAGGTTAGAGAAGGGGATTTTTTCACTCAAAAACCTCACAATGCATCCAACACCACGTGGGCCAACTTCTACCTTCCACATGGCATTTTGGTCATCTTTTATGCCTTTATTAAAAAAGGCATAACTTTTATATCCAAAATCCAATTTTAGTGTTTTTGTTTTTATAAAATGTTGACCAGAAATCAAAATGGGATAATAAAAATGAGAAATAACATGGATTAATAAGAGTTTCCATTTTTGCTAATTTATGGATTTACCTTGAAGGAATTGATACCCTAGAAGAAACTTGGACTATGTTAGAAATTACATTTGTTAAATGCAATATGATTTGAGCCCACCAAATTAAATACCAATTTATTTCTCTAAATCCAATTGGTCTCCTTAGCATTAAATATTGTTTATATAAGTTCAAAAGACTTAGAATTTCACTTAAATATTATAAAATAGATATTAAGGATGACCAATGCATAGATGCTATTTATGTTAAGCTTGATAATGCATTACTCTATTTTTGTATCTAATTTTCACTTCATTGGAGAAGATTATGGAATTCTTACTGAGCTCTTACTCTTGATTTGTTTTGTGATTATCTGATTAGAGATCAAGATAAGTTCTTGCATCTTGATGTGATCAATACTATAATTACATCTAATAATTCATTAATCACTTAATTGAATGAAAAATACAGGCATCCAAAGAAGAAATATCCTTGAAACAACAAGAAGAACAAAGGTCCCAAACCCTCTTATCAAACTCCTACTCCAAAAAGAAAATAAGAACATTGATATTCATTGCACTTTGTGTGGGAAAGTTGGTCATCTAAAGTTTAATTGTTTTAGAAAGATGGAGAAAGTAGAAGTAGTAATGATGAAGCAAAACATCAACTTGATTCCTCTTCTTCTAACTCTTTTTGTCATGGAAATGCATTTTCTACTTCTAGTTTCTCCTTTAATGAAACTTCCACTTCTTCATTTGATGAGAGGCTTGTCAGATTTGGAGCATCTTATCATATGGTGGAGAGTAAAACTATTTAGTCTTCTCTTCATTAGTGTAACACCAAACAAATACTTGTCAGTGACAATAAAATAATTTAGATAGATATATGATGGTCAATAGTTTAGTGTTGCAGGTTCTAAAATAGTTTAGATAGATGACGATATTTTCAATGATGTACTATGTTCCAATTCCTTCCTACAACCTTCTATTAATATATTAGATTGCTCATTCATGTCAAGGTAAACTAATAGAGTTTTCACATCACCAAGTTGCGATGAAGGATTTAAAATATCCTAAATATGTCTTAGAAACTATAATTGTTGATGATATTATCAACTTATACAAATTTGTTCTATGTTTTTATTGCCCAGAGATATGATTTGAGCAAACTTTGGCATGAGAAGTTTGGTCATTTAAATTATCTCTAATTGCAACAACTATGTAATAAAAATATGGCGATTGGTATTTCGCAGTTCTCGTATATATTGTGTTTGTACTAGCTGTGTTCTTAGCAAAAACCATTAGCACAATTTTGACAAATGCGCCTCATGACATGCCTATGCCCTTTTGTATCTTGTTCAAACTAATTGGTCTAATCTAATTTCTTAAATAAACTAAAGACTCGTTTCCTTTTGAATCTTGTTGTGTAAATATTATTTGCAAAGAATGATCAAATACAAATGAATAAAGGATAAAATATTAATTAGAATTAATAATGCATAAAACTAGACCACAAACTAAGTCAAGTAGCATAAACCAAAGTCTTCTACCAGTGATGGTTTAAGGCTGAGAAACAACTCTATAACTCTAGTCAAATTTGTTCTTGGAGAAACTCTGAATATAGCTAGAAGTTGAAGACTTCTATGAAATGGAAGTGCTCCCTGATGATGGTTTAAAAATTACCAAAAGCTAATGAAATGGGTAGAAAAAGTTGAAGTTTCTACCATTTATGTTTTAAGGTTGGCCACCAACCAAATCATGCTCATGGAACATGATTTTGTCTCTGCTACAACTCTGACTCTAATTCTAGTCTCTAATTGGAGGCTCTGGATTAAGATCGCTTGACATGACATCAAAACTTGTAGATGACCATCAATTCACCCCCTATCAAATACAAGGTGAGAATATGAATATATCTCCATTGTAATACATGCCAATACTTTATAATGAACTTTTAGGTATGACTGATATATCTTCTTGGATGTTGAAGACCATTTCTAAGAAGAGATCCATCCAAGGTGAATATTTGCTTTTGTATGAGTCTTTTGACTAGAACATCTATCTGAATGATGAGTATGTTTTCTGCAATGCTCACAAGGGTAAAGATTAGAACACTGATCTTTCATGTGGCCAACTTTATCACAATTTTGGCATTTGATAAGCTGAAGTGGTTGTGGATCAAGAGAGGATGAGTTATTCTGAAGAAATCCAACAATCTAAAACTTGACGGGTTTAGAGTATTCTCGAATGTGAAAGGTCACATTCTTTTCATATCCAAGACTAGTTTTGTGCTTGTTGTTGATAACTTCTTCCCAAGGCATGAAAATGGGCTTTGGAAGCGTAGGTTAAAATTTTGCATCCTCGAGTAAATATAGTCTTGAAATCTGATCAAGTGTTTGTTGCTAATGGGAGTCAACCTAAAGTCAAAAAGGGAGTTATTCAAAACACACACCCGTTCATAATGTTGATTCCTCTATTGTAGTTCATCTCGTTGGAGATATGACTCAATCTAAAGAAACTCAATATCATCTCGATCATCTTGTAAAAAATTTCAAAAGTTGGAGAGAGTGGCTTTTCCATTTTTTATGATATTGTCAATAATAGAGACTATTAGAATTCTCAATAATTGTAATAATTCATTAATTTAAGAAAATTTTGAAACAATTTAGGCTAAACAAATGCTTTGAGTCCTTTTTTTGTCCATATGATGTAGATGTTTTCCAAAAGTTGGATATTTCTCATTAATTTTTCAAGCTCTTGGATGCTTGCGATCAAGATATCCCTAATGGCTTTGTATGATTTCACTTAGTAAAAAATTAACATTATTGAATGCTACAATAACAACAATGAATGCTACCGAAAAAACCACTAACAAATTTTGTTGGAGGCAAATATTCAAGAAAACAACAACAAAATCCAACTAGAGTAATTTTATTTAGATAATATGTTCGTGAAGACAAGTTTCAAAACCTGGTAGACACAAAATTCTTCATCCTAAAGCACAAAATGCAGTCAATATGCCTTGAAATCAAGGAAATAAAGGTTTCCATGAATTTGGCTCATAGAAATCATGACCCATGATGGTGGATATATCTTGACATGTTTCCTTGATATCATTGTTGGGAGTTTTAATTGTTAGATTAAACCTCTCAATATTAATTTTCAATCCGGGAGTTGTAAACGTGAGTTGTACTGTGTCTTGGCTCAGGTTAATGGCCAGAGTATATATATTCCTTTGTAATGATAAACTAGGTATTGGAATGAAACACACATTTTCTGACATATAAACAATCTTGAAAAGGGAACCTACTTAACCAATTTTACCAAGCCTGTTGTGGTGGATTCGACACACGGGTGTAGGAAATCACACGAGTTTAGAGAGTGTGGTCTACCCTCTAAACTATAGGTAACAAAAAATATCTGGGGGGAGCTCATAAGAATAAAGCTTAAATGAAGTAATACACTAAAGTATGCTCTGTTAAAAAACTAAAACTAAAAACACAAAAGAAGCTATATAGAGAGTTCCAAACACTAACAAGGTAAACAATGGCTCGATGGCCTCTTCTTATTGAATGCTTGGAATGAAAAAAAATCTTACCCACTTGCCAAAGGGCCCCTAGGCATTGGCTCTAGGTTCCGATGCAAGGATTTTTATCCTTCAAGTTCTGCCTTCTGACGCAATCTAACTCTCTCTCTCTCTGCTATAGTGGACTAAGATGTTGGGTGGCCAACCATCGAGTCCACTCTTGCTCCAGCTCCTTGGGTCACACAAACTGCTGGTGTTGCTTGGGAAACTTTGGCGAGCATAACCTTGTGATCACCATTTGTTCATCTCTTGGTGGGTTTATATAGGTGAGCTTCAAATCCTCCTTCCCTCCCTTGGTACATGATGGATGGTGACCCAAGGGAGGAGTATGATTCCATTGTGTGTTCAAATATGCTTTTGTGTGCTCACACAATGCCTAAGGAGGCGCTGGTGCTATCCTTTGGTGGCTTTCACATAAGGAGAAACTGTCCTTTGCTTGCTTGTGGTCCCGGAAAGTGACTTTTTTCTACTTCCAGGAACGCGTGCTTATTGGGCTCCAGTGCGAGCAGAAGGCGCTCTTTTCGAAGGAAAAAGCACACATTTGAGCATTTATGACTAGTTCAAATTTGATTTTCTCAAAACCTTAGATATTTTAAATACTTCTTGATTCCATAATGTATCCCCGTCCTATAAATCCTTAGGCTCGACATTAATTGATGTCGTTTTCTGCTGTACAATTTTCCAGTGTTAACAGTTGCCCCCTAATGTGTGATGTCTAGGAATAACTGTATAGCCGAAATACATTATAGTTTCTTACCTGCATATCGTACGCGAGGCACAGCGTGTAGAATAGACAACACTACTGCCATAGTTTAGGAATATACATGGCTAAGGACCCCACATGCTTGAGACAAAATATACAACATATTTGCAAAATTTTAATGAGGTGGGCATGTCCCATGCTCGTGATGCTATGGCTAGTTAAACAAAATTGACAGATACATGTGTTGTCTGTGCCACTACTATGGTAGTGATGTTGGTGGTTTTTGACGACGATTGTTGACGCCCTTAGGGGCGTTTTTTCTTTGACGATAGGTGGAATGTGGAAACCATATGTGTAATATTGGTATGGCATAGCATATCACTGTTCAGTGGACACATATGTACTGGCTAGGACCTTCCCGTGTAAGCATTATTGTCAGAGACGCTTATAAAGGCACGGGTCTTCGACGGATCTTGATCAAAGTGCAATGGTTGTAAGGTACGATACCATCGTGACATGAAAGCTTTTTCTGTAGTCGAATTTCAAGAGGATCGATGACATCTATGGACAATGATGTCTCCCATAGTGCCACCCGAGGATACCCCTTTGCATGGGGAGGGGTCATCCAAGGTACCGCTTTCTTTTTGGAAAAGAGGTGTTGATGTCGACAAAAAGGAAGCCTTAACCGAACCATAATGGGTTTAACATAGGCATGTTGGTGAGCAGTAGCTGAAAATGGATGATGGGGATTCAGTGGCCCAAGGTCGAAGTATATTTGAGAAGCTTGGCAACAGTCATAGGTATTTCTGAAGGGAAAATTCCTAGAGGCGATAGCACTTCCAGGGCGAGTATGAACCGGCTATGATTGTCGTAATGGTGCGTGCATGGGGGGTATGAAATACTTCGACCAAGGGAGATGGGGGACTACTTCCATGGGAGAAAAAGTGCAATATTATGGTGAAGAGGCGAAGGGCATTGTTTTTTATCTTTGTACACTTACCAAAAGAATAAAATAATGGGGTTTGGTTTGTACAAAACATAGAGACGGGTACCCCAAAACATGAAAGAGGGTCGCTCACTTGATGGTGTGAGGATGGTGTTTTGCTCAGGGTAGGGGTCCCATTGGTTGGTCTCATGTGCGGGGTTGATGAAGCAGAAGATGTCGCAAATGGGTTAATTTTGATGGAGGTATGGTGGGCCAAATGCATTGAGCGGAAGTGCGCTTTCATTCTGCTTGTACAACCCGATCGTCCGGGAAGGGGGTTAGTTTAAATGGTGAACTTGACCTTATGCATGGTATATGGATGGGCATGAGGTGCTTCCTGGACTAAATTTTATGGCCATAGTGTCACTTGTGGGGTGATGTATGGTCTACTTGAGATGATGATTGCCATGGAGGGGAGGCTCTACTGACCATTGCGGACGTTCATCATATGTAGGGTGAGGTGATGATAAATGTGGTCGAGTATGAGGACCCTATGGTTTATTTCTGATGGAGAAGTGATGTTAGGATATGAAAAGTTTTCTGGGACTCTATCATGCTGAGGGTAGAATGATACCTGCTCTGGAACTTTCGGTGTTCGGTGTTGTGAATGGTTTGCGGGTTATTCCTGCAAAAAAAAAAACTACCTCAAGTGAAAGCATCTTCTTTTCATTCAATATTATTGGAAAACATGAATTTTGGAAAGGAAGATGGGAGGGTGCATACCTGTCGGCGCTTGAAAAAATATTTCTTTGGAAAGCGAATGCGGGGAATCGCTTTCGTTCGTCATGGTATACTGATAATGGTGCAACTTACGGTTTGCAGAATGGACCTTCTGATCTCTTGTTATAGACCTCCGAAGTTCTGGAAAAGGGAAATAAATAAGGGATTATGGCCCTAATCCTATTCATTTGTACTTACTGAGTTTTGGGAGATCAAAGGTGATAGCAGAGCCTTTCTCACCGTTGCGGTCAGCCTGTGTACCAGGGATTAGCGATATTATGCCGAGTTAACTCTCATGAAATCCTGCATTTTTATTTTTCCAGTTTAGTGATGCCGGGTGCGTGGGCGATCTAGGCAAATAGGCACCCCCCTTGTGTGTATTTCTCAGGTACAGTCGTGCGAAGGCACGCTGTTCCTGCCTAAAACTTGGATTTTTTACTGTCCCTTATGAGTTTTCTCCTTTGTACTGATGGGTGCCCGTTTCTTGGCAGGTTGGTGTGGAGATAACGAGATTGGCCCGAGATCCAGACCACTCTGGTTGTTGATGCTAGGGTACACCATCAGTTGGCTGCATGGGGCCTCCTGAAATTTTCCGAAAACGAGTTCCTTCGGTCACAAGACTGTTTGTTACGTTATATCATACAACATTGGCGCAAGAGGCGCAACATGTTTGTTTTGAGGGGGACGAACCTGATTATTCGTCCGGAGATAGATATTTACTTTGTGACCGGATTACTGCCTCAGGGAGAGGTGCTGAGCTATCCACTTCCTGATGGACGAGTGAACATGGACAGGTTCCAGAGGAGGCATTGCGGTGGTGCGCCTCTTATTGAGGGGTGCATCAATATCACCTCAGTGACAGATGTGGCCGAGTGATGTGCACTGGCTATTATTGTGTGACTGGCGGGGTTGTTTGCGCCTCATCAGGCATCGGGCCCACAGGTGGCGGTTTTACGCCATTTGAGGAATGGGCATTTATTTGATTTTTCCCGTTTCTGCTTTGATGGTACGGTGTCGCAACTGAACCGGGTCTAGCGTGGATCCAAATCATTTGCGTACGTTATCATTTTGTGCAGCATTATGTACGAGAGGTTCATGCTGCTGAGGCTCGTGGTGGCTGTGCCTATTGGGGGGCTGAGGGAGCCATGCATGAGGAGGTGGGCTCCGGTGATGCCATGTGGCGGTGGTGGCATGGTGGGTTGTTATTGGAACGAAACGACGGAGGCCTGGTTTGAGGCCAGTCCGCAGATGTTTTTGCCATACCCTTACAAGGGGATGGACTTTCAGGGTGATCCAGATATTGGTCGCCCTTTTGGTTATGTTTGGGGTTCCGCAGGTATGTGTTATATTTCTGCATTTACTCGAGTTTTTGTGTTCTTGAGTGTTTTTCATTAGCACTGACATTATTTTGGTTACTCGTGCATATGTTGGCGAGGTGGGATGCCCAGTGGCCCGACTGGTGGGTCATAACCCTCCACCACGACTGCCTGGTGGTTGGGGAGGTGGTGCTGTAGGTGGATCGAGTGGGGGTGCCGGTAGACCTGGCAGGGATGGTGCTGGTCCTTCTGGTGAGGGTAGCAGCATTGGTGCAACTGAGGTAGCGGCTAAGAGAGCTCATGCAGATGCAGCTGAGGCGCGCATCGCAGCACTTATAGCTCAGGTAGAGGCTCTAGAGGACTTCCGGGGTCGAGTGGACCGTTTGACCCATGGGATGCCCGCTTGAGGTCTTATGGATGAATTCGAGGAGGTATGGCTAGAGACAGTGATGGCTCGTGAGAGGGACTACTGGACGACTCTACGACGGGTAGCTATCGCAGTGGCGACAACAGCTCCGGTGGTGGCACCAGGAGCAGTGGTGGGCCCAGGTGCTCCTCTTGAGGGGGCACCCCCCTAGAGCATATTTGTACACAAGGAAAGCACCCATTATGAGGATGCTTCCCTTATTTTTGATGACCTCTGTATTTTTGGGCTAGTCAATGGGCTAGTGATACTATTTTTTTTACTCTAATACACATATTTTTGATATATATATGAGAGATCTTTTTTGCGGCTCTACATGGTGTGGTGTCTATCTTGGTTTATGAATTTTGTGTTATGCTGATGGATATACATGTTTTTGGCTTTCTATGTATGGTGGTTTTCTCGCGATGCATTCCAGTCTAGAATATTGTTAGCTATGCGATCAACTGTTTGGTTTTGATTCCTTGATACATGTGAGAATGTAATATAATCAAATTGTCTTCTTAATCTTCTAGCACACAAATATTTTCTAAATAGGTTTGCATCTCTGGTTTCAAATGTTTGGTTCAACTGCGAGACTACTAACTAGGAATCTAGGTAGACATGCATATGGCGGATGCCCTGGTGGAGGGCCTCACACATAAGTCCGATAATGGCATCATATTCTGCCTGATTGTTGCTTGCTAATCCGATGCACACGCCGTTTGAACATAGTGGCGATCGGTCAGGGTAGTAGATGACCCGGGTGGCTGTAGCTAAGTTTTGAGACCATCGCGATGCTCCATCAGCAAATCCAAAATAAGGTTCAAGTTGGTGATCCATGGTGATATTTTGAGCGCGTTTAGGTTTTTTGGGTCAAAAATATTTTGGTATTGGGGTTTTTGTGTACTCTAACTCTAGGGGATAAGGGCTATAGGGGCCCTTATGGGTAGAATTTCTTGAGGTAAAGGCCATTGACGGGGTTAGTGAGGTAGGTCCCGTCCAGTTCCATCAAGATTTATGCCCCCTACCGGAGGCAATGTTTGATGATATAGGGCCCTTTCCACAGGGTTTCGAACTTTCTTGGCCCTAAGGCTTCTTTTGTGACATCATAGAGAAGGACTAGCTCTCCTTCAGTAAATGAGCGAGGGGTGATGTGGTGGTCAAATGATGCTTTTACCCTTTTCTTATGGGCCTCATTGTGTTGCAGTGATTGTCGCCTATTTTCGTCAACTAACTCTAGTTGTACTAGGCGTTGCTCTAGAGGCTAGGTGTCATCAAGGAGTTCGATGGCTGTATGCAAGTTTGGGATCTCACGGAAATCGATGCAAGGGCGTAAGGTTCCTTGGCTTTTTGTGACAGGAATAAAGCCGAATTCCTGTGACAGGGAGGTCATTGAAATCCTATTTTAGGCATGCGATGACACAAGTCATATGTGATGAGTTGTGTCGCTGGCATGTGGCGGGGGAAGGATCTCCGCAACAGAGTCCTGAGTGAGCCGATAGTTGGCCTTCCTGCTAGGATAGTCAATTCCTGGTAGGTGGAAGTTGATTTAAACACAGATATGTCTGAACATTTGTAGCAACGGACATCCTCTTGCGCATGATTATGACTGGTGCAAATGGTGCAAGGTATCACAACGCTGACAGAGTAGATAGTGTGAGAATCTGAACTACTTGATGTTCCAGATGTGGACACTTGGAAAGGGTCTGTTGTAGACCAGGTCGTCTTCTGTTTCCATTTTTGCGTCGTGGGTTGGAACTTTCCTCCCTTTTTGGTGGGTGGCTGACGTAATGCTGCTCTAGCTTCTCTCAGCTTGGGGAGATGCGTGCACTTAAATGTATGATGAAAGTGTGAGCAAATTCGGCAGTAAGTGCGTGTGATCTTCTCTTGATTAGAGATAAGATTTTGGGGGAGAGATGAGATTATGCGGAGACTATTTGCAAGGGATCGGTCATAATGATCACCCTGACATACCAGGCAAAATGTCTGTGATATGGGTCTCCCATCATGCGTGGTCTGAGGCCGGGCGGGGTACTATCGTCGGTATGCTGCTAAGTCAGGGAAGTGGAATATTATATGGTCCGTCTGCTTGCATAACGTGCATGCGGGTGGGTTTCATGAAGTGCCTGTAGGGGTAACTATGGGTTCCCTATTAGGCCGTTCTCGGCTGACAAGAACATGATATAGCCACTCATTTCCTCTGCTTGGGTCATGGAGCTACCGATGGATTCGACATCCATATCGTCTTCTTGGGCAAGACGAACTATGGCTGAGCAGAGGCTAGTCGGAAGCGAGGTATGTAGTGACAATCCTCTAATAGGTGATTGTCGGTGCATAACGGGCATGTGAATTGTGCTGCCCTTAGTCCCACGTAGTAGACCCTTTCGATTGGATACCATCTGTGAATGAGTTCCAATGCAGCACACTCTTCGAGGTAGTGGCCACGTTCATCGCATAGCGTGCAACGTATAATGGGCATTACTGGGGGGCGCTCTACATATCAGTGCTCCTCTTGTAAGTACAAGATGGTGCACGGCTCATCATTAGTAGACTGGATGGAGGGATCCTCTTGATAGGATCGCTCGATCGTGTGTAAGGCATCCCTATACCGTGGTATTTCTGGACAGTGGTGGGTATAATGCCCATAAGTGTCACAGAGGGCGCATGCGTGATTGGTACGCAGCGGTTTGCCTGTACTTTTGGTGGCAATTTCATTTTTATGGGAATGTCATTTTAAGGTGCTTGCCTCGCAGCCGAGGAGTGGTTTTAATTCGTCCAACTCCGGTCATATGTGAGTAGGGTGTCCTGTGACATCACATATAGCGCAGGCTGATGACTCCCTCTATATGGTGGGGGTCACCACTTTCTTTCCTTTCTTGGCAATTTTATTTATCGTGGTTGCCGGTTTCGCAGTGGGGATTTCCTTTGCGGGGGCGGTTTCGGCTGCTACTGGGGTAGATTGGGGCTCCTCAGGACCGAGGGGATTTAACCCAAATGCAGTAATGTTGGTAGCTGGCGTTCTTGGAGGGGGAACGAGATACCACATTGAGAATGCCAATGATATGTTGGGTAGTACCAGTGTTGCCAAGACCTGCTGGGAGGTGAAGCCAGGAGGTGGGTATAGGAAAGGAGTTTGGGAGGCAGCATAAACTAGGGAGGCTACAGTAGCTGATGCCTCAGTGTTGTTACTGCTTGAGTCCGTGTCCTGACTAACCTCAGTGCTTGATGTGGACATCATGCATACCGGGGCCGCTGTGGCATCAGGCGATACCTCAGGGATAATAGGAGGATCTCCTAGGAATGATCCTAGGATGGACGATGGTTTGAATTGGCCAAGGCCATATTCTTGATACCGTAAAATACCATCTGTGGCTGTGTCTACATAGGGTAGAACCATATCTGTGTTGGTCAAAGGATGATTTTTGGTGTGCGTCAGTTGGTCTACTGTAATGATTCGATCCTCGTGGGTAAACATCATGATGTGGAAAACAAAGGATGTTATGGCAGACATGGTGTATATGTAACTCTGCCCAAGGAGTATATTGTAATCCAAGTGAGCGCCCAAGACGTCGATGTCTATGTGGACCGTTTTTCTGGCTAAGCAGACCGGTACATTTTGGAAGAGACCGACGGGGGTCAAGGGCCGACCGTCATATTCTCTGAGTGTGACGACAGAAGGTTTGAGTTATGGGGCTCCTAACTTCTGCCATACATTCTTTGACATGATGCATGTGGATGCACCCTCGTTAATGACACATCGATGAATAGTGATATTCTGTACCGATATTAGTATCTGGAAGGCGACCATGGAGGGAAGCCTAGGGGTGGATTTGTCTAAATCAAAAGCCATCATGCGTGTGTTGACAGGGTCAACGACGCCTAAGGCAGAAAGTAGGGCTTTCCGCTACTTCGGGCACGACTGCAGTACCTCTAAAGAAGACATAGCAGCAGGTGATTGGGCTAAATCATCTACGATGTTGTAATTGTGGGCTGCTTTAGAGTAGTTACTTGCTCGCCTATTAGTCCCTTTAACCATTTTTGGAAATGGTTCCAAAGGAATCTTTGGAATGGTAAAAGGTGCAATCGACGTGCTCGTACTAGCCCCTGACGTACCGGTGTCTGGTGGGGTGTCGTAGCTGCGATTCCGAGTTTGGAAAAAAATTTCTTCTCCAACCATGTAAATTTCATGGTTGTTTTTCTCGGAATCGTTGGGGTTTTGCTGCTGAGTGCTGACCGTTCCTTGATGGGGGAATGGTTCTTGCATAACTGCAGTTGTCTGGGAAGATCCTCCTCGTCCTTGGTTGCTCTGAAACTTTTTAAGCTTAGGGAGTTTGGGACAGTGGTGAGTATAGTGCCTATTCTCACCACATATCGAACAAGAATGGTTTGTTCGTAGAGGTGGCCTCTTGCCTTACTTTTGGGCATTGCTTGGTTCCTGGTTCTGGTTCCGGTTGGAGTTATCTCCAGCTCGGGATCGCAGTGGGCACTGTTGGTTGCTACCCCCCTATCCAGGGTTTCCTTTGAGTTTGTTTTTTACCTTTCTTTTGACCATGTTAGGAGGGTAATTCTTCTAATCATACTGGTGTGGTTGATTTTGGGACGGCTGCACAAAGTTCACCTGTGCATTGTTTTGCGTCGATGGGTTATGTGCTTGGGACTGAGCATACTGTTGTCCCATGTTTGCACCTGGCCGTTGGGGGGGAGTTCTTCCATCAGTTTTTCTTCTTGCGTACTGGGTCCCCCCAGCTGGAGGGTAAGGTCCTCCTTGGTGATACGCTAGCGCCCTATTTGTCAAATTTTGCTGCTGCATATGATGACTTCGAAATCCAGGTTAAGACATGTTCTAGGTAGACCCATGTGTGTAACCGGGATTCTGACTGCTACTGCCTAGGTACCCTTGGTTCATTGACCCAATAAGTTCGTCTGCAAAGTTCGAAGCGCATGGAAATTCTTGATAAGATTGCAGGCGTGGGGTGTTAGGCAGGATATTGTATATGTATCCTGATTGTGTATAGATCAGTACAAGATGTTGGGCTTTACTGATTGCGTACTCTTCGGATGTGGGCTTACATTGTGCCACATCCTTTGAAATCTCCGTCGTCAGAGTTTTCAAGAATAAATCTAAAAGGACTTGGTCGTCGAGTTGTGCTTTGCATAGGCTACGACGCCGTCTCCACCCATGGAGATGTTCAAAAATGTGGGTAGAGGGAGATTGTTTGAAATGAGTCAGTAACTCCATTCCCGAATCGTGGTGAATGGGTAACTGAAAGTATGTGAGGAACGTAGTAGCGAGGGCGCTAAAGGTTCCATGTGAGGCAGGAGGTTGCTCGACATACCATTTCGCGGCCACTCCTGTGAGAGTGCGTTGAAATAGCCTCAATCGAATAGTATCATCAATGATGTTATTCGATGAGCACCACAGGTGAAAGGTCATTATATGATTCCCTGGGTCTTCCGCTTGCTTGCCCTCAAACTTTGGTATGTTTGAAGGGAGTTTCGTGGGCATGGGAGGCCAATTGGGGTCATGGGCGATGGGGTCATTGGTGAGCTTGGTTAAATCCAATAGATTTAACGCTGCTAAGAAGGGTGATTGAGAGGTTTATGCCATGGAAACGTGTGAAGACATGAAGTTATGGTTAGAACGAGGGTTAGTCTATGACGTACCCAGTTGTGAATTCAGCTGGCTTCCCGTATGGGATGCACTGTTCTGCCCCTTAGGGGAAGAGGGGGGAGTGATGTGCAGTGTGGTGTTGGGAGACCGACTAGGGTTCCCAACTACGGTTGCTCCAAGAAAGGAGGAACCAACCACTGTGGCAATGTTCCGTCTTTGATGCCTAAATGGCGAAAGACCTGGAACCCCTCTCGATAATGGGGGGAGGTCCAAAAGATGCTGAGACCGACGAGGTTCCGTTGGAACTGCTTGAGGGTCATCCAGGTTGGGTTTTGGAAATTTTTTTTGAGGGGATTGAGTATGTGATCATGACAAATTTATGGCCACATACATAAAACAAAGCAAAAATGAAATGAATTTTCCTTTAACTTAATCTATGTGATCAATCAAGCAAAAAATGGTTTTGTTTGTTTGCGCGTGATACTCAAAATCCTAGAAGACCTAATAACATCCTCACACACTCAAAAGTAACTAGGCCTTGAGAGGATTTCTTGTGAGTGCTGGCACAATGTCCCGAAAGAACTGACGACGCCCCCAGTCAGCCGAAGAGAATCAACCAAGGTAAGGGTAGAGGGTCTGACGCTTGCCTGCACCATCACCTATAGGGGAAAGGATGCCCTAGTTTTGGCCACTAAGAACAACCATCCCACATGAGCGTTCGAGTCTTGGGCTTCTTGGTAGTCAGCTAACAGTACCGAGTATCAGCCAGGTCAAGTAGCCCCAACTGATACCGCACGCACTGCGCTTAAGCCTAACCCCCTCTGAATCGGGTCTCTGCCGCACTCGGTTTTGTTTTCCGTGGGATGATAGGTGGATTTTAAAGCTCCCTAAAAATGCAACTTCTATGTTTAAAATGTGAAGTGTGATCAAGGCGGCTTATTGGATGCCTACCCCCTTGATCCTAACTTAATCTATAATTTCTCTTGTGGCCCCTGTGGGGAGAATTTAGTGAGTTGGTTTAAGTTATTTTTAGGTGGCTTTCTTTTCTTAGTGGGTAAATGTGTGTGAGAGTATGGTGAACAATCTCATAATTTGAACATATGGATATCGGTGATCCTTTACAAAATTCCCCTAGTTAAACTATGTGACATTGTTCCTTGCTCAAATAATAATCATTTGCGGATAATGGGCCGCTTCCAAAACCTCCTAATTAGTCTATGTGAGTGACTAAAGGGAGATGGAAAATCACAAATGTAGAGTGTTAATATGCTTGTCTAAGGTCACCCAATGGCGCAAAGACAACAGAGATTACTTGCTCTAACTTGTGATTCAATCCTAGTCCCGCAATTTCCTAAATGCAAAAATTGAAATTTAAACTAAACAATTTCTACACTAGTTTCCGCATGTGTGGTCATGAGCCACTTACTTGGACTAGTTAAACTAAGTGTGCATACCAGAATTTGAAAAAAACATAAATTTTTTGGAAAGCAATGGTTAATTCACCCCCTACTTAAACTATGTGAACACTTTTTGCAAAAAACCAACTTAAATGAAAACTGACTAAATGCCTACAAAAAGCAGCAAAAATCATTTGTCAACAGTTGTGGGGTATCAACACAGGTGTTGGTAGATACATTAGGGGCTGCCCAACACACTTACAAGCAGAAAAAATGCAGAAGATAGGGAGAAAAACTCTCTCTGCGAATTGCACGCCAAAACCTCTGACAGGTGCGCTTTCCTGCGCGCAGGTCACTCCTGAACGCGCGCCTTGCGCATCTGTGTGAAAAAAATGCGCGCAAAATTCCTGCAAGTAAAAAAAAATTAGGAGCTGCCTTCTTTAGTCTGTCACCTCAGTGAGTCTAGGGACTGCAAGATGGGTCAAAGGACTGTCAGCTCCACTCCAGCATAGACTAAGGGTCTCCTGCAAAAGAAGGCACAACCACATAAACTTGAAACACGCCAGTGGAGTCGCCAATCCTGTTGTGGTGGATTCGACACATGGGTGTACGAAATCGTACGAGTTTAGAGAGTGTGGTCTACCCTCTAAACTATAGGTAACATGCAGTATCTGGGGGGAGCTCAGAAGCATAAAAATTAAATGAAGTAATACACTAAAGTATGCCTTGTTAAAAAACTAAAACTAAAAGCACAAAAGAGCTATATAGAGAGTTCCAAACAGTAACTAGGTAAACAATGGCTCGATGGCCTCTTCTTATTGAATTCTTGGAATGAAAACAAATCTTACCCACTTGCGAAAGGGCCCCTAGGCATTGGCTCTAGGTCCCGATGAAAGGATGTTTGTCCTTCAACTTCTTCCTTCTAACGCAGTCTAATTCTCTCTCTCTCTGCTGTAGTGGACTAAGATGTTGGGTGGCCAACCATCGAGTCCTCTCTTGCTCCAGCTCCTTGGGTCACACAAACTGCTGGTGTTGCTTGGGCAACTTTGGCGAGCATAACCTTGTGATCACCATTTGTTCATCTCTTGGTGGGTTTATATAGGTGAGCTTCAAATCCTCCTTCCCTCCCTTGGTACATGATGGATGGTGACCCAAGGGAGGACTATGATTCCATTGTGTGCTCACACAATGCCTAAGGAGGCATTGGTGCTGTCCTTAGGCGGCTTTCACATAAGGAGAAACTGTCCTTTGCTTGCTTGTGGTCCCGGAAAGTGAATTTTTTCTACTTCCAGGAATGCGCGCTTATCGAGCTCCAGTGCGCGCAGAAGGCTCTCTTTTCGAAGGAAAAAGCATGCATTTGAGCATTTATGAATAGTTCAAATTTGATTTTCTCAAAACCTTAGAGATTTTAAATACTTTTTGATTCCATAATGTATCCCTATCCTATAAATCCTTAGGCTCGACATTAATTGATGTCGTTTTCTGCTGTACGATTTTCCAGTGTTAACAAAGCCATTATATTCAAGCTTCCTACAATCCTGATAGTTAAATTCAATTTTCTGAAATAGAAAGCAATCTCACTGGTTGACGATGCAAAATCAATAATCGCATTCAATTTCTAAAAGTTATTTAGGATTCCTATTTAGTCAATCGGTTATGTACTTCAACAGAATTTGTAATTTAAACTATATCTAGCATTCACTACAACTACATACTGCAATTAAACTATAAGGGAATACAAAGAAATCCTCAATCATATAACATTCTCGCACTCGAATTCTACTTTTTAAGTCTCCTATGATATTTTGAAAACCCTAATCTATTTGTTCCTCTCATTAACTTGAAACTAAACTTGAGATAACCAAAAGGACACACACATTATCCTAATGATAACTTCACACCTTAAACTAACTAGAACTACTCTTGATAACATATTCAAGATTCAAACTAACAAAGGAAATATCTAACTATTGCTAGAAGAAAACCACTTAGCTTCATGTAAAATAATACCTAAAAGATCCTGTTAAAAATCTCATTGAAAATAATCTATGAGAAACCTTCAATTCAAAGATTTTAATCTAGATGAAATGAATTATTCAAAAACAAGCTTACTCTTCAAAATCATGTAACTCAATAATGAAAACTAAATCAAATTGCGTTAGACATGCTATCTCTACCTACACAATCAAATCCGCACTCAGAATTTCTCTTATAAAGAAATGATTATACTATGAAAAATAAGAGAAATTATAATTAAAAGAAATCTAATTACTAAGCAAAGTCCAGGGATGCATAAACAAATCTATGATCATTAAATTTTTCAAATGTTCAAATAAATTAGGTAATGCAAACCTTGAATTAATATTCTAAATGGGCAGTGTTAACATATTCAAATTCAAGGCATTAAAATCTGTTATAATTCCGATCAAACTCAGAAATCGTTGTATTCCTATATCGTGAATTATCCCATTACATTCGATCTTAAAAAGAGGAATAGAGTATAAATCTATATTACAACTCAAGAAAATATTATGTAATGAATCTGAGTTTACAATAAGTTTTTAGTTCATTTATTTGCACAATACAACGATGACTGTGTACCTACGACAAATTCACACAGAAACAGGAAACGTATGCTATGAAATCACACACATCTAATTAGCGTATGCTATTGATCAAGCTTAGCTGCAGAGGTGGTGGGCCCTCCCACGCCTGGAGTAAGCCGACTTACTGCAATGGAGGAAAGCTTTAAAACATCAAAGACGGAATTCGCAGTTAACTATGGCACAAATGCTTCTGCTCACGACTTGAAAACGATCATGTATTTTAAAAAAAACATTTGGGAATATATTTACACAAGCCTCAGGCACAATGATTCTAGTTTTTACACAACAATCCCTATCTCTATTACACCCCTCCACTAGTGTGCAGCTTCTCCATTTTATAGCAGCGGTGCGGCTCTAAGTAAATGGATCGATGGTTACACAGAACATAAATTTAGGATTTTTAGTTAATACAATTTGAGAAAAATCGGAACAAGAATATTTTCTTCCCAATTCAAGTTTGAGTTCGCTCGATCCCGGCTTCTGGAAGAATTTGATCCTCACGCACTGCTGGCAGAGGCATCGCACAGCTGGATGGGGCATCGCACGCTAGAAAGCCTCATTCTGTTCGCCACAATTATCACAATTCCCTTCTAACGGTTGACCCTTCCAATGCTGGCTAAATATTTTATTACTTCCTTTCACGCAACATATAGACATCATTGCCACAAAGGAAAAATCATAATCAATTTCACAGGCTTGAGAAATAAAAGGCTACCACGAAGACTTCAATTAGAATATAAAAATAATACTTTCATGAATTCTGGCTTTTTGGTTCTGAGTAACACATTCAGAAATCCACATTAGATTCCTGATCTCCTGCTCCCACAATCTCATATATGAAAAAAAAACACAATAGTGAAACTGTTTTTCAAATGCCAGACAGAGCCTTTTCACTTCCTCTTCATAGAAAATCTTGTCCAGCATCTGACTTTCTCCATAAGATATTTTCAAAAAAATTGACTGATATGTTGGATACTTCTCCATAGCTCCCTGGACCTGTTCAATATCGTCACAGATAGCAATTTCTTCATGACCATAAGGATGCAGCAATCCAAAATTATAATAAAGCTTTTGATGATGATCACGAGTCAATTCTGTTCCAATACTGTTTATTATAATGTTTATGGCTCTTCGATCAACTTCAAATGAAAATAAATCACACATTATTTCAGCAGTATCTCCCGCCAATTTCTTGCAAGACATGTAGAAATATTCTAGATATGATTTATAGAGTGTGTTCCGCATAAGTTCTATATTCATATAATCCAAATCCTCAGAAGTAAAACATTCAAAAAAATAGGGAGCTAAAGGCGTGTCAACAAGCACCAGTCTATATAGCTCTCGCATATTCTGGGCAACTACAAGTGTTGTAATACTGTCAAACATGCCCAAAGGATGACATTTTTCTAGCAATTCCTGGACATCTCTTTCATGTAGAGTGCCAGTGACAATGAGGACGAAATTATTAATCATATGACCATACGTTATATATTCAAGAAACATTGACATTGGCTCAGTCGCTTGAGAAAGAAGGTGCTTGTATTCATCCATTCTATGAGTATGCTAGTCCGGTTTCTAACCTTTGTTGTAATACATCTGGAAAGCCGATTGAAGTTTTTGGTAATCGATTGCATTTCAAGAAGGCCGATTAATTATCTTTTATTGGTGCTGCTGATGCTACAAATATCATCTTGAAACAAGGCAAATGGTTCAGAACATGGCTCTCAATCTTTGTCATAGAGTCCAAGATGTTGCTTCTTTCATGGGGTGAATCTGTACATTAATATGTTTCTGCCCCCGTGCATGAATCTATACTTAAATGCAGTTTTGCACTAGATCTATTCACCTGCCACCAAGGAGGAATTTGTTAATGAAACTATTACACCAAACACCCTTCAAATTAATTAATAACAAGAATTTATAATTTAATTCTAAATGCCTCTAATCATCAACTTAATAAGATAAAAAGGATTAAAACACTAGGTACAATCACAAAATTATCTGATAAAAGTCGTAAAAATTTGGACAAAATGACATCTCAACAATCATTTTAGGTATTCTCTTCGATAGGTCAAAAGTTTGGCAAATCAAGACTGTAGATAATATTTTTAACAATACCCTTTTATGGAAATTCACAATAAGAGAAAATATATATTATGGCATCAAAATTTCTAGCAAATCTTTTATGAAAATTAACCCCAAGTAGAACAAAAGCTTCTTTCTTCCAAAAGGTTTTCTCCATCAAGAAAGCATTTTATCAAAATTCGTCGTATGGAAACCAAGTGAAAGTTCCAGCACACACTTTTCTCTTTGAGTGAAAAGAATCTCCACAACAACAAACCCATAACCTCTGCAAATGATCTTCTCAACCTCTACACGAGGCCCCTTGAGATTGATTCCCATGGATTTTAAGATCTTTTTTTGTGTGAAAATTATGGCTATCCAAAAGGTTCTATTAACCTAATTAATTATTTCATACTAATTATTCATGACACATTAATTTTTCTCTTGGAAGTATTATAACATAAAAAACACCAATTGCAAAAATAAAATTACAAGAAATATGCGAGAAACCACGACACATAATTTACACTTGTATTTTTGGACAAAACGTCCTTGGAAAAACCCCAATGGGGGGGAAACCAATTTTCAAATTTATGGGTTTACATTAATATCTTTAGAAGAAAAAAAACTACTATTTAGAAATACAACTACTTTCCTAACATTGGAAAAGATTCAGTAATATTTTTCTCTTCACTTCTAAACAAATCTATCTAGGAAATTTCACTATCTCCCTCTGTAGATACACTTATCTCTTTCCCATAATTAAAACTTCTTTCCTACAATCACAATGTTATATTCTTTCTTGCAATCATGTTTCTCTTACTGCAATCATGCTTGTTATAGGCCATTTTGCCACATCTGGTCAGTCAGTCTACAAATTGGATCAATCAACATCCTCTTACCCCTTGACATCATCATTGCACAAAGCCCTAAGCATGACTCTCCTTAGTCCATGAGTTTCTTCCTGAAACTACCTCAATTCAACCATTTCAAGGACCAACACAGTATGTAAGCCCATGGACCTATGTTCAAGCAGGTTGCTCCATGTTGGGCAGGGTTGATCACCAACAATTTCCCTATGTTTGGGGTGCGTTGATTCTAGAAATTTAGGAAAAATTAAAATAATTCTGAAGCTTCCTCTTCTAGAAGCTTCCAAGAGTTGTTACAATGATTTTCCTCAAATAAAACTCTTGAATCATAATCTGTAATACCTTGGAGTTTCCATCCCTTATCCTCTGATCCCGTCCTCCCATCAAGAGTGGATCTCAAGCCTAGATTGGTAAATGGATAATAACTCCCAACTCACCACCTCTTCTATATATTTGTGGCCATCCACAAGCTGGGGGTTGGATTTTGGAGATAGATTCTGCCCTCATGCTGCTATTGTGAAGAGTCATTATTACATGCATTAGGGTGACATAGAGGTACACTTTGTGGAAAATAAGGACAAGTCAACTTGGAGGATCTCTTCTACAAGATCAACTCCTATATTTGGTTGTAACTCACATCATTTCTATTAATGCAAAGAGCTATTTTTTTCCTATATGTGATGTTATAATTTCATGTATTTCGATGCCATGTTGATACATTGAAAAAGTAATTAAATGATGCTACATAGATTTTGTAGATCATTGGCTTGTGTTGTATGATTGTGAAGGTTCTAATTATAGTGATCGAAGCTAGGATTGAAGCATTCAAGCCAAGAGGGAAGAAAATCATACGACGAATTACAGGTAGGCTTCATCCTATTATCCATTTAATTTAGGGGAAACAATAACTTCATGGTATTTTTGTTGTTCTAGGCTAGGCCACCCAGTCTAGGGAAGATACTTTTGTCCATAGTCGTAGATTCTGTATAAAAAAATTGCGACTCCACTGGGGATCGGTGTATGCCCTTTGTGGTTTCTTTGTAATTATTGTTTGTTTTACCTCTTCTTTGGACCTTCACTATCATATTCCTTCAAGAATAGACCTAGGAATACCTTTCATTGATTTTCAATTGAAATTTTCGAGACATAACTTTCTATTTCTTGGCCAACGCTCCCTCTGGTCTAGGGACAGAGCATTGAACCCGTGCAGAGCCTCCTCTGTGCCTATGCTGCATAGAACTGGTGCCTCTTCTACACCTATGTTGGCCCCTGTTCATGCATGAATTTTTGTGTTGATTTTCTCTTTGATGATCCTTGTTCCAGCTGCTCTTCCTTGAGTCTTTGAGTGTCTTGTGGTCTCTCTGAAGCCTCCATTTGGTTTGATTTTGTTTTTGAATGCCTTTGATAAGGATTTATTTATATTTTCTTTTGTTCTTATCATTAGGTAATTGGAAAATTGATTTTGTTTGATCATTGAGTGCTTGAATGAATTGGTGTTTTATTCATCGTTCTGAAAAGTTTGTTTGAATCAATGATTAGACATGCATCTTAGTTTTCATCATATTTGAGAATTAAGAGGAATTGAAAAGAAAAATATCTACATTTGTTGATTTTTGGTAGCATCATAAGTGTTATAAGTCTCAAATTTTGTGGAGAGGCTTAGACTCATGTATTCCAAAGAACCCAGAAAACGTTTATGGAAATTCCACTCGGAACATGTTTTATTGAAATAATTATTTATTTTAATGGAGACCCTAAGTCTAAACTTAGGGAAATTAAATAATTAAAGGGCGTTAATAAAACAGAGTGTGAATCTTCTAGAAAACATGGATCAAGTCAAGTTATGATCTTAGCCGTCGATTAAATATCTAGTCTCGGTCGTTGATATCTCAACGAGAAGATTATAAAGGAAGACTTGAGGGTCATTTGGAAAACACACCAGTGCAGATATTCCGTTGCACGATTAAATCGATTTTCTTAGTGGCTAAATTTAAGCAAGAGAAAATCAATCTAGAGGGAGAGTTGCAGGTGGAGGAGAGGCAGAGAGGGTTCAAAAACAATCTAGGGTGTAGGAGTAGGTGATGCAGTGGTAGGAAGAGACACCACAGGGGAAGGAAGGGAACATCGCAGAAGGGTGACGCAGTTCTGTGCAATGCCCACGCAGATCCAATGCAATGGTTACGTAGGGGGTCCAGGAGGGTCCTTCTGAGGTCATTTCTCATTAGAATATTTTGTGAGAAGGTTCTCCAGTGTTATCATAAAAAAATTCTCTTCGTTACTGTTGATTGTAAATTGTACAAGAATATTACTATTGAATAATAGAAACATTGGGTTTTTCCGGGGACAATTTTCCAAAATATCTATGTCATTCGTGTGCTAGTATTTTCCTTATTATCTTGCACAGTAATTATATGGTGAAGTCTGCATTTGAATTTATTTTGATATTTACTGAAGAATTTTTTGCAAATAACTTATTTCTGAATAATAAGTAGAAGAAATAACACCATATAATGCATTAGGATTTCAAGTTGAAATTTTCACAAGGAATCAGAGCAAGGTTAGGCAAGAAAGCAGGAGGAGCTATGCCAAAGGGGAACTCGTGGTGCTTCTTTGGCATAAAATCGTACTCCTAAGGGCTTACGCATTCCTTTGGTAGAAAATGCCGAATAAGGGAAAAACACGAAGAATATGGAAGATTGAGGTTTATCAGAGTTGGCCTCTAGGCTAAAAAAAGAATGTGTGTGCTTATCTAGCATTGCATCATCAAATTACTGGTATATTGATAGCAGGTCTTCAACCCATATGACTAGGGAAAGAGAGAATTTCTCTACCTATCAAGAAGAACATATGGAATTTCAAATTACTATGGGAGAAAAGACAAAGTGTACCCCTATAGGAAAAGGGACCGTATCATTTCAGACAGAAGTAGGAGAGAGTCTCTGAGCCACTAATGTGTTGCATGTACCAGGTATGAGAATGAATTTACTTTCAGTGTCTCAATTTTAGGACAAGGGATATGCCATATATTTTATTGTAAGAAAAGTCTATGTCAAGCATCCAAGCTGGAAGAAGAAGGCTCAGATTGGGAGTCGGAGTGACAAACTATACAAGTTGCAACTTGAGTCTCCAATGACACTAATAGGTAGCAATCTAAGTGGCAAATCAGGTCTGAATGAACTATGGCACAAGATAATGGGGCATATACACCATGGAGCTCTGAGAATGCTCATAGTAACAATTACGGGAGTTCCAGTTCTTAGTACCAAATATGATGATGTGTGCAGAGGGTGCGTTTTATGAAAATACGCAAAAGCGACACATTCTAGGAGCAATAATAGGGTGAAAATTGTATTGGAACTAATACACTCAGATATTTGTGGGCCAATGTCCACTAGAGCTCTTTGTGGAAGTGAATATCTTATCACTTTCATAGATGACCATTCCAGGAAGACTTGGATTTACTTCCTTAAGACCAAGGATGAGGTATTTGATCGGTTCAGAGAATTCAAAGATTTGGTAGAAAACATGACTGGGAAGAAAATCAAAGTGTTGCGTTCATATAACGGTGGTGAATATACTAATAAATAATTCACATACTTCTGCGCAAGGGAGGGCATCATAAGATTGGACAACTCCTTACAATCTAGAGTAGAATGGAGTTGAAAAACGGGAGAAAGGGACAATTTTTGGGGTAGCAAAGGCAATGTTGTATGACCAGGATCTACCTAGACTTCTATGTGCATAAGAATGCAACGCAATTGTATACCTCTAGAATAAGACCCCTCATAAAGTGATTATACATTCTAGAACATAAAGAAAAAGTAGAGATCATAGTGCATAATAAACATGAGACACCAAAGATTAAGCCAGAGGCCAAGGCAAAACCCACAAGGGGAAAACCCAACAATCCTTTCCTTATATAATCTTAGTCAACAAGAAAAATCCAATTCATAGTCAACTTGATTAGTATACCAATTTTCAAGTGCCAAGTTATCCCTCCTAAAACTGAACATGGAATATGTACCTCAAAAATACATGACCCTCTGTCACAAGTGTCAACCATAGATTCAAATTTTTGTCACCAGTGATATCCACACGTTCTGATATATGTTACAGGTGTCAACACATGTTCGTATCTTTGTCATAGGTGTCATCATAGGTTCAAATCTCTTGCATAGATGGTATATTATAGAATTTGGACCATTCTTATAGGATTAAACCATAGAACTGTATGCCACAGAAAATTTGGCCATATGCCTAAGAAAATATCCCACTTTTTCCTCAGAAAAACTCGTCTTTATGCTTTAGAGAATCTCACACTTTTGCCTCAGGAATATCGTTCTTCTTTCCTCAAACCAGATCATAGAAGTGTATGTTTGTGTTGTGGTGAAATAACAACACCCCCATTTTTAACTTATTATTCCATAACAATAATGGGGACCCTTTTCGTAAATTTTGGCTAAATCGTCTTTTAATATTTTCATTTTGGTTAAGCATTCGACAATTTTTCCAAATTTTTGTTTTCTTCATATTTATTTTATATTTTTTTTCCAAGGAAAAAAGTCGCAATTTTTCATTAAAGTAATAAAAATAACATATTGCATCATCAACATAATTCATTTATGCAAAGATCAGGTAGGAACCAAATACTTCGCGGAGTCAAAATCTGCCATCATCAATGTCTAGTAAATGTAGTAGCAAATAAAAATAAATACATAGGCATGTACAAAAATATAAAAAGATGTAGTAACCAGCCGCAAAAAAAAACCAAAAACCAAAAATGTGCAGCCCATATCTAGACTGCCCCTAGTTCCACCATTCCTTCAATGAATGGTCGATGATAGTATTGGTACTCCTGCGGACCATCCTGTTCAAAAATGTTCCATCTGCCCCAATATAGCTACGAGGCTTCTTTGAATAATTTGTCAGCCAATTGGTTCCTCTGCCTGAAAATATGAGTAACAAATATAAAATCAAAAAGAGATTTTAAATATAAGATTTCATCCAGAAATTATCTAAGAATGTGTGCATGACATTGTGCCGCAAGATTAAACCAATTGATAATGATTTGCAAGTCCCCAAAGATATGTAGTCCGTTGCAACTTTTCTCGTAGGAAAACAAGAGGAGGAGTCTGAGGCTGTTGAGTTCAACATAATTATTAGTACTAGGTCCAAGGCCCATCTTGAGATGAAAGTAGTTTGTGTCTGATAGGTGTAGTACAACTCCTCCACCACATCTGATCACACTGGATGAGCCATCGAAGTATGCCCATGGGATGGATTTGTCAATATTTTCAGGGATGAAAATTTGGTTGTGTGGCGAAGGCGCATCGTCGGGAATGAGATGGAAAGTGGAAGAGATGTTCCTGCAAATGTTGTCCCAGTCTGCAATCTTGCCCAGAAATATGGCCTGATTTTTGGCCAGCCAAGTCCCTCAAGCAATGAGGAGGGGGATGTTGCGTTCCTTTGGTCTGATAGCATCCTGCCACTAGTTGTTCCAAGCCAAAGAAACCGAGGTGCCATGCCAAGAAATTGTACAACCCAATGATGTTGATGTGAGGTGCCAAAGATGCTTATCTGAAGGGCATTCTAGAAACATATGGTTTACATCCTCGGCCTATATGTAACAAAAAATGCATCTAGAGGGGCCACGAATATCCCGCTTGGTGAGATTATCCTCTGTGGGTGTGTAATTGGTGAGGATGCACCACATGAATAGCATGGATTTGGGCGACACTTTCAATTTCCATAGGTGTTTCCACCACCATAGTTTCAGTTGTGGCTCCAGTATTTCACATAGAGTTGTGTACCCCACCTTTGGTGTATATCTGCCGCTGGGAGCAATGGCCCAAAGAATTTCAACATACTCATTTGTTAGTTGAATGTTTGATGCCCTGAGCGCTCTAAGAAATCGATTCCAGATCGGCCTCCATTCCTCGGGGATAGCAAGCTCATGTGCCGACTTCCATGCCTGTGATGCCCAAGTAGTGTTCATTGGATCAACAAAATGAGAGATAAAGAGGTTCCCAGACCGGGCCAGATGATTCCTAATTCCCATGGGCAGTCGGTACTCATGGCCATTGCCCGACCAAGCATCAACTCCAATTTTAACCAAATCACCCGAACCAATGCGCCAAGCCAAACCTTTTTTAATGAGCTGAATGGATCGAGTGATGGCCTTCCAAATGATCGATGTGCCCAACGATGGTTGGATGCGACCTCTTATCCAATCCATGGTTGATATAGGTGTTGTTAGAGTCCTATAATAATAGGGTTCATAATTTTGAATTGACTATGTAAAGTTTGGTAATATTGTACATACTTTTTCTTTCTGCAAAATGTTTTCCCATATTAAAATAAAAAATGTAAACAGGGTGAAGTCCTAAAAGAAAAAGATTAAAAAAAAAGGTATGAACCCCACCAAAAAAAGTAGTGGTAAATCCAAATGCCACTACTTTTTACTTTACTTTGCAAATAATATTGTGTGTAGCTTGTCAAAATGCCACAATCCATGATGATCAAATAGTTTAATCTTGATTCATTCATGCTTTAAATTTCATGTTGATAGTTAGAGAATAAAGATCTAGCCAAACTATTTAATCTTGGCAGATCAGTAGTTAGGTAGAGAATAATAATGAGCTCATCAGTTTAATCTGAGCCATTGGAAGCCATAAGGTTAGAATTAGATAGTTTGCTTATTGAAAAGAAAAATAAAGCGTTAGCAAGCTCAAATGCACCCAACAAATGAAGAAAAAATGTTAGGGTAAATGATGGGTAGGTAGAAGCACTTTCACAAGGCATGGAAAGCATCAAATTGGTCATTTCATATCACCAATGTCCCTCAAAATCCCCTTCCCTTTGATGAAAACCCTAATGCCACTCTTAAAATGCATTTTCCCTTGTAAAAATATCCCATCCCCTTCATACTAACCTTTCTCCATTATTTCACCCATTTTCCCTTCCTAAAACCCTTAGTAAATCCATTTTCCTTTGAAAAAAGTAATTTCCCCTTACTAATTTCCCTTTTTCCCTTTAAAACACACTAAAAAAAATTTATCCTAAGTTTTAAATGTTTTAAAATATCAGGACCCACTGAAAAATCTCTCCCCGATGACATTTTAAGCATTTCTTCTTAGTGTAATTTTATATCCCGCATATATATTTTATTAACCTCCCTTTATATTTAACCCCCATTTAATATATGTAGTTAAACCCATTCCCATACTTTGTTAAACCCCCATAATATATTAATTCCCACTTTACAATAACCCCAGGTCTAACTTATTAAATTAAAGTCCCAACCCACATATATACCATGCTAACCCCGCTTTATAATATAAACCCGGGTCCCACATTACATAACCCCATCGCATGTATTTGTCCCAAACCCATATATATTAAACCTTTGTATATACATTAAATCCCATCGCATACATATTTCTGGTCCCACCTTTCAAAATCCCCAACAATCCCCCCTTATTCGTCCATCCGTTGGATCTTCATTCCTCATATCTAATGGCTAATAAAACTTATCGCACCCCCGATTTCCCAACCTTTAACACCACTGAGGGGTTGCGAAATGAGCAGTTTCGCAACCCTACTCCCCTGCTACGTGGAAACCCCATGTTGTATCGCGCTCCTCAGCATAATAACACCATACCATTTTTTACGATGCGATAACTGCTTATCCATTTCCATGCTGTAAGCCGAAACCACTTACTGTTTGAATTTGACCTCGCGCCCTATGTTTAACCAACTACGATCAAATAACACTAAAGCCCGCCCAAAACTCTTATTTTATTATATGCTGTACATTTGCCAAAGATTTTTGTTAACGCAAAGACCATTTCCAACCTATTTCCAAGCAAAAGCAACCGCTGCCACCTGTTTTCAAGCTATTATAGACCAGGTTTCAAATCCTTTGCTAGTAGAAAACATTACCGAATCTGTTTGACGTAGTATAAGACCAAGGAAAGCCCCTGTTGCCTCCAAAATCCCTGTTGTGGCCAGAACCTTTCCAAAGGTCGATTTTAAAACTTCTCAAAGGTATTTCTAAGTACCTAAAACCATTTCTTAAGCCAAAAAGTAATTAATTAATCAATTGAACCAATTAAATGGCTTCCCAAGGCATTGTGACACTTAATCCCCTGCAACCTCGTGTTGTTGATGTTGAACATACCCCCCTTGTAGACAAAGACTTCAAAATCAGTGATCCCGTCACTGATTTCAACCTCCTTGAGCTCCATTGTTGGAGCCATGATAAATCCATGGACCAGGCTGATGATATCTGAATTTGGGAATCAAATTTACCCAAGTACATCTTCCCATAGAATTTCTAATTCCCATAAATCATCAGGCTCTATCAATTTAATTATCTACCCAATGAAAGAGCCCTAGTAACCCCCAGCATAGAGATCTTGTTCACCATTACTGCAGAATCCATAAACCAAATGCTTCAAATTCAACCCAAGCCTGATGAAGCCCCTTTGTCAATTGAAATCCTCACTGAATTGTATCTAAAACTTGATTTTCCAAAGAGGTTTTAGATCTTCCAAACCTTCTTACCACCATCGTAGTGAAACCCTAAAGAGTAACTGGACCGAAAATGGAACTATTTGTAATGCTATGCAGATTATCCATTTCCATTTAATTTAGTGTGCAAAGTGCGTGTTGTTGATGTTGAAATATGTTTGGAAGCATATCTTCGTTGTTTTGTATCTGATAAACAAACACACTTAGTCAGATCCATTTCTTCCTCTTCTAGGGCTGGTTCCTGGTGTATATCCTCTTCTTGTTCATTTTCTTCTTCCTCTTCACAATCTATGTAAAATAGTTTCTTCTCAGCACACTTATGACCTTTAGTGTATTTGCTATCACAACTATAGCAAATCCCTTTTGCTCTTTTTTCTTCCAATTGTTGTGGTGTCAACCTTGTAGGTTGTGGAAATCTAGGCATAGCAACACTTACTTCTTTATAGAATTGATTGGTAGGCTTCCTTGTCGCCATTATTTTACATTCAACTTTTCTTGCCAACCTGAATGCCTTCTCCAATGAATCTGGCTCCAAAACGCGAACTTCATGTTGGATGTTATCCTTTAAAGTGCCTATGAAGAGATCAATCACGTGTTCTTTTGGAATATCAGTTACCCTTATATTCAATTTTTGGAAGTCCTCAATGTGTTGCCCCACTAAACCCTTTTGTTTGAGATTTATCAATTGGATAAAGAAGGTGTTGCTCGTCATATCCTCATAATGTGCTATCATTTCCTCCATAAAAATTGACCAAGTGACAATTTTTTTACGGGAGCAAAGCCATCGATACCATATAAATGTATTTTGTTCTAAATGTAAAGTTGCAATGCATACCTTTTGTGTGTTTTGCACGTTATGGAGATCAAAAAATTGCTCCATCTGTAGTATCCATGTTACAGGATCCTTTCCATCAAAATTCCTCATATCCATTTTTGGAATATGGTGGTTCTTACCGCCAACATTAGAGTTTATGAAATCATGATTAACATTTATTTTGTTCTCATCATGAGGTTCTTCTACTATCTTTTCACCATTAGGAAACATTTCTTGTATCAACTTTGTCAAACCTTCCATAACATTCTTCATGTTTTCCATTTTCTCATCGATCTTAGCTTCCATGTCATTCATCTTAGATTCCATGCCAACCTCCATGCCATCTATCTTAGATTCCATTCCATCTATCTTAGATTCCACGCCTTTCATCAAACCATCCATATTATTCTTCACACCATCCATCTTTGCTTCCACGCCTTTCTTCAAAACTTCCATTTCATTTTTTGCTGCTCTTTGCGAGAGCGAAATTTGGTGCACTTGCTCTTGTAATTTTGATAGATCATGTTGCAATTCTTCATCTTCATGAGTCATAGTAGAGCCTTCAGAAGGCTTAATGGGTGTTGAATTATTTTTATGGGGAATCTTTTAGAACCCAATACTGATATCTATTCTACAATATGCCCTTGAAATCAATTCAAGACTTATGCAATTCAGAAAAAAATACACACCTTTTTCTTACTTTTGAGGAGCTCGATCTTGAAATTGGATTATCTATGTGATTGTAGCACTTCAATATTTGAATTTCAATATCAATGTAGCCCTCTGAATTATCTTTCAAATGCCATAGGTCTGACCTGATTTGGATTCTCCAAGACAAAGTTGTGTCCAATATCCCACAATGACCTAATTATGGACTGGTTCAGTAGAGAGAACTTGTACGACTTTCCACGTGTCACTTTTTCATCCTTCGGATCTGAAATTGATGGCCAAGAAACTATAGTCCGTGTACTTATGACCACTTTTTACGGCACTCCAATCTGATGCTTAGAGAGAGAGTTATGAAGATTTTCCCACGATCACCTCTTTGAGATGAAATTCAAGAGCCTGAAAAAGCACTACCTTCCACAGATCATATCTCCGAAAATATTGTGAACCAAGCTCTGAAATTTTTTGACGATTTTCCTTAGGATTTCGGCTTTGTACCTTAAAAATTTCAGCTTCTGAGACTTCATAGAAAAAAAGTTATAGCGCAAATACCACGATGACCTGTTTAAGAGCCTGAAAAAAGACCTGACTTTCACAGATCATATCTCCAAAAATATTTCGAACCAAGCTCTAAAATTTTTTGACGACGTTCCTCACGATTTAGGCTTCGCACCCTAAAAATTTCAGCTTTTGAGGCTTTGTAGAAAAAAATTGATAGCGAAAATGCCACGATGACCTGTTTGGAGCAGCGAAACCCTAGAATCCAAAGCTCTGATACCAAATGTTGTGTAACCAGCTCCAAAAATAGAAGAAAAGAGATATCAACGCCTTAGAAATAAGCTACTTCGAGGGGGAAACCTCCAATACATTACATAAATGAAAAAATCTTGGATGATACAATTTACAACCTCCTTTCTATATATAGGAGTCCATGTGGCCCTAATGTAATCCTAGTGGGCCACAATGTAATCCTAGCCGACCTAACAATAATAATTTAAGGGCACAATAATAACAAAATGGGGGTTACAAGGGTACAATAATAATTATAAGGGGATTACACTAATAACAATAACGGACTATACTAGTAATATAGGGACCTAACAGAGTTGCGCTCCAATTTAGGGATAACATTTAATGTGACTGTCAGTTGTATTCGACGCGTTCATATGCAGAATCTTCGGGCGGTTAATGCTGGCGGATAAGGTTAAAACCTGCACACATGGTCACAGGCTCAAGGTCATATCTAGGAGGAGCTAGTGCAAAGGTGCTTAACTCTTTCGTTCCCGCTGGTTTGAAAAAGACGTTAAGCCACGGTTCCTATCCGCCGATCACGTGACGACGGGGCTGGCCTTGAGGGGCTAGCCCGCCAACCTTCCATTCACAACCGCCCGTCTGCACGTTTCATCAACGACCTGACTGCCAGTTCAATGCCGCCCGACTCGCCCACTATTCAACATTGTGCCTGTGTCGTGTTGGTCGGGTCAACCCTGCATGTGTACTCGGGTCAGGGTTCGAAACCCATGCCTTCCAACTTTTCACATTAACATTTTTAACCAATGGCCTGGGGCCACGTGGCAACCTTCGGGCAGGCCACGTGGCACCAATTGATAGGCCTAAATAAACTTAATAAAAATCAATTTTTTGCCATATAATTTTTTTTTTTTTTTAATTATGACAAAATCATAGTCAAAAAGTCTTGTTTTGGAGGTCACTCGACAAATTCAAACCTCAGTAACTTTCACATACGACCTTGATTTTGAGTCCCGTTTACGGTGCCAGAATCGAAGCAACGAGACCTTTCCGGTCATTCAGATTGCAACCATTTATGAGAACTTCCATTTTTGAGCATTTTTTCAACTTGGACATGATCTCTTGATCACACCTCCCCAATGGGAAGCTTTTGGACCCCAAAAGCTCTATAAATTACAGAAATTGAAGATGAGGAGATTGATTCTCCACTCTTCCAACCTTGAACCACTGAAATCTCCCTAATTTCATCAAATTGAGCTTCTCATAAAAAGATAAATTCTTCCTTGAATCTGTTGACCGACTGTTGCTAACCTTGACTGTGTCATGCTGCAAATTTTTGAAACTTGCGGAACAACAACTGAAATTTGAAAAAATCATATTGTTCCTACAATGGTCTACCTTCAAAGGAAACTGGAAATAAGATTCACCTTGCCAACTGTCCCTACGGTGAATTTTTGCCGAATGAGCCATGTACTTGTGTCGATTCCCGACCAAGTTTTCTCACCATATTACTCCGCCATTCTGAAACTAGCAATGATCCTTGCTGAAATTTGTGCCCTCTTTGCTTGCATGCTTTCCCATTTCTTGGATTTTTGCATTACCTTGCATTGACACTTTGTTCTCTGCACTGATCGACACCAAAGACACTTGGTGCAACAACTTGTCATCTTCTTCCAAAGACGACCTGCTTTCAGACTTAAACATATCATCTTTTATATCAGCAATAACATGAAAAGGATTATGTACAAAATATTTTTGCTTAACCATCAACAAAGTCAAATTTTGACTTGCATTGACAAGCCTTTTCAATTGCCCTGCATTCACTAAAGAAGATTCTATCTTCTTCCGATGTGCTCTCACAATAAACTCCTTGCCATCCTTGAATAGATGATACTTATTCTCATGGCGATGGAAGATTTCTTTTCTGTCATATAAGTACGGACTACCCAACACCACACCTGTAATTTCAAGCGGTACCACATCTAATTCAACCATGTCAACATAATGAGCTGTTATGGCGAAGCGCAACATGTACTTCCTTGAAACTTGTAAATTAACATCCTTGCAAATCCATCCAAGTGGATATGGCTTTTGATGTGGAATGGTCTCAAGTTTCAACTTCTTGACTAAGTCTTCTGAGATGAGATTCGCTTGTGACCCACTATCAAATAGTGTGTCTATCTTTGTGTGTTTTGAAATTATCCTCACATGAAACAACTCTATCCTCCTCTCTTCATTTGGAGCTTCTATGTGACAGTTTAAAGTGCTAGAACTAGGATTTGTTTCATTTACAATCTCTTTCCCCTTTATGTTCTTTAATACCATGGCTATGCTTTTAGTTTCATCTCCTGATTTAGACCCTAAGTCTTGTTCAACTATTGCAACCGTTTTTCCATTCTTCTTTGGCCTTATCTTTGGTTTTAAATTTTTTTGGCTTCAATTCCGGATGAAGTTTCCAGCTATGGTCTTCATCGTGGCTTGTTTTGGAACAGTTTTTACAAAATAATTTTTCTTTTTCTTTCCTAGAGTTTGCATTTATTTTTCTCCCTTTGCCTTTAAATTCCCTATCCTCATTCCCATCAAAATATTGTTTACCTCTAGCCTCTAAATGCGTGGCTTGGACACAAACCTCGTCTAGACTAGTAGGATTTAACATAAGGATAGTATGTATAAGATAGTTGTGTAAACCACCTATATATTTTAGCAAAGTCTCTTGGCTATGCATATCAATTCCAAGTAATAAATCCCTTCGTCTAAACTCTTGGGTGTAATCTTGAACACTTTGTCCCTTAAGTTGTCTAAAACTTTGCCAACTCATGATAGCCTTTTGTAAATGAGCTAATGGATAAAATTGTTGCTTAATTACGAAAATAAATTCAGCCCATGATAAAGTGATCTTACCATGTTTTTTAATTTCATCCTTGGTCTTGGCTTCCCACCATACCAATGCTGCTCCGTCCATTCTCAAAGAGGCTAACTGAATCTTGGTGTCGTCTTCATGAAGGTTTTGTATCCTCAAATAAACTTCCAACTGCCTTATCCAATTGTCAAGTTTCTCTGCATTGACTTCACCATTAAACATAGGCAACTCAAATTTAACATCAAGCTTTAAAAATGGACTTTTACCAGAGGTTTTAGACTTGTGAGATTGATTCACCGAAGTTGAGGATGACGATGTAGAGGAAGAGGATGAAGATGGGGATGGTGGATCACCATTTCCTCTATGTCCTTTCTTTGACTTGTCATCACTTTTATTTCCTCCTGAAGAACCCTCTCCTTCTTTCTAATGTTTAGACCCTTCTCCTACAAGGTTATCATTCCTTTCTTGATAGAGTATCCTCACCATCTCCGTCATGTCTAGGAAATCCTTTCGGAACACTCGTTCTTCTTCTTTGGGATAAATGTCTTCAGGAACTTCTCCTTCTCTTGAGGAAATGCTTGAGGCTTCTTCTATGGCTCTTGGAGGTGGATCTCTAGCCCTTCTTGGTTGAGGATTACTTTGTGCTCTAACCAAGTGTCCTTCCCCTCTCTTAAGTTTAAGCCTAGTAAGCATCAAAACTTGCAAACAATCAAATATATCTTTGCACAAGAACAAATGCAGAGTAAAACTCTAGCTCTGATACCATTTGATATGAAAATGGAACTATTTTTAATGCTATGCAAAGTATCCATTTCCATTTAATTTAGTGTGCAAAGTGTTCTCCATGACTTGCAGGTTAATCAAAGTAGTTTTGGTAATGTTTATGAGTTTTATGTGTGAGGATTTGTTATTTAAATTTACTGTTTAATATATCACATTAGAAATACGTAGCAAGTAAACTTCACCATATCATAACACAACAAAATGATGAGGCATTTCACCCCTCCTGGGCTACATCTGCCGGTCCAAGGCTCCCAATGGCATGTCCTTGCTCTATTAATTTGCTCAAAATGGTTACACAGTGAAAAATATGCCTAAAAAGGAAAAAAAAGCATTGAATTTGACTTCAAAAGATAGAAATAAGCTAAAAATGGCTTTTGTTTCACCTTAAACAGTGAAGTACAACCCAATACAACTTCATCTCCTTGATGGCCCTAATGGCTCTTTCTCTTCCCTGAAGAAAAATTTGCTGTAAAACACCTCTTTTCGCTCTAAAACCTACTCCAAACTCTCCATAATGCTGAAGAAACCCAAAATTGACTAAAATTTCATCTTGTTTGGTTGAAAATTGAGAAAGTTATGACCCAAACAAGTTTTTGTCCAGTGGCACTGAAAACCTCCTCCAAAACTGGAGGAACTCCAGTTAGCTTCGAAAAAATAGTCGGATAGGTGAATTAGGTGGAACTGCGCTCCAATTTAGGGATAACATTTAATGTGACTATCAGTTGTATTCTGCGCGTTCATATGCGAAATCTTCGGGTGGTTAATGCTGGCGGATAAGTTTAAAACCCGCGCCCATGGTCACAGGGTCAAGGTCATATGCATGAGGAGCTAGCACAAAGGTGCTTAAATCTTTTGTTCCCTTTGGTTTGAAAAGGCGTTAAGCCACAGTTCCTGTCCGCCAGTCATGTGATGATGGGGTTGGCCCTGAGGGGCTAGCCCCCCAACCTTTCGCCTGTTACACCCGACCCGAGCCTCCGTTCACAACCTCCCGTCTGCGCATTTCATCAACGACCGAATTCTAGTTCAATGCCTTCTGACTTGCCCACTATTCAGCATTGTGCCTGTGTCATGTTGATCGGGTCGACCCTGCCCGTGTAGTCAGGTCAGGGTTTGAAACCCATGCCCTCCAACTTTTCACATTAACCTCTTTAACCAGTGGCCTGGGGCCACATGGAAGCCTCCAGGCAGGCCATGTGGCACCCACTGATAGGTCTAAATAAACTTAATAAAAATAAATTTTTTTCCATATAATCGATTTTTTTTAAATGACAAAATCATAGTCAAAAAGTCATGTTTTGGAGGTCACTAGACGAATTCAAACCTCAGTAACTTTCACATACGACCTCGGTTTTGAGTCCCGTTTGTGGCGCCAGAATCGCAGTGACAAGATATTTCCATTCATTTAGTTTGCAATCATTTTTTAGCACTTCCATTTTTGATCATTTTTTCAACTTGGACATGATCTCATGATCAGTAACCCTCCTTATTTAACCTCAATTTTATTAGAAAGAACAATATAGATTGTCACTATGTTGTCTTGTATTCTAAGTTACTTTAGAGATGAGTATGTAAATGTAGATGCTTCAATCCTAGGTTTTATGTCCATTTTCTACTCAAGACAGCCTCCAACCTTTACATTTAACTTTGCTCAATACCTTTTAGATGCCATTCATGAAAAAATCGTTAAATTACCTGAGGAGGGAGTGTTCAAATATTCATCATTCTTGTTTCATTTATTCTTATACTTTCAATCTGAAGGTTTATAGTAAGCCTCCAAAAACTGGACACTGAGGGTAATCCCCAATCAGTTTTTTTCTGGACTTCCTTAATCAATAAAGATTCCACATAGTTCACATATAAAGACTTCATTGATTCATTTATTCATCCAGTTGTCAACATGCTAAGCAGTAGTGGTGAACCTAGAATCAATGATGAGATAAAGAAAGTATTGCAGTTGTCTGAACACAGTAGGACAGGGGACTGGTATTTATACCAGAACCACACTGAAATTAGGGTATATGGATGTCAACTCAATCCATATAAGCTACCCAATTACCTCCCAATGAGGTTATTTTCACTTGAATATATCAGGCAGATCCTAAACTCTAATGAAGTGAATTTTCTGTCAAAAAAGAAGAAAACACAGTTTAAAATAAAAAACCAGATTGTTCCTTTCATCTGCAATAACAAAATGTTGGTCAACAGGCAGAAAAATGTCTACAGGAATTCAAGTTCAGTGAAAGTTTCAAATGGAAGTATGATCCTTTAGGAGTTATCAACAAACTAAGAGTCAAACTTAAACTAACTCCTTTTGTCCATGATTCCAAACCAGAAATGGAGAAGTACTCCAACCAATCAGAGTGGTTAGAGAATACTTTGAAAGAGTTGGAGAAACCAGTTCAGACCAGTTCTATTTTGTAGACTCCAGCCCTACAAGATAGGAATTCCAAGAGGCCAAGAGAAGAAGGATCATATTCAGCTCAAACCACTATTGAAACTAAATTTAAACTGATGTACAGGAAGAATCCCAAGCTAAATCCTGTAAATGAACAAGTTGAGACAATTGAAATTATTGATACAGACACAATGGTTAAAGAAAATGCACCTCCAGCAGTTTTAGAGGAAACTCATCATCCTTCAACCTCTAATACTCAAATTATTCAGAAACAACACACTGTAGAGGTGTCTTCATCAAGAAAACCAGTTGATAAAGAATAGGATATAATGGAAAAGTATAAATAAATCAAACTCTCAAATGAGGCATTGAAAGCAGTAACCTATGCACAATATTGGAAACAGACACCTACTAACCAAAACAGGTTACTTTCAACATTTTATTACAAGACCAGGAAGATGCAAATGACCTTCTTGCAGCCAATAGTACATCATCCAAAGTCATCAGCAGATTACATGAAAAAAGAATATGAAGTCATGGCCAAGGATGTTCATCCTATATACCAAATTGAATTTCATAAGCAGGCTAGTGAAATGCTATATTCTACTATGACCAATAAAGCTATGAGTGTTCAAAAAATTCAGAATTCTCTAGAGAACATCAAAGGACAGTTAAAACTAGAGAAATATTCCTCACAATCCAAGGACAACAGAATAAAATCACCGGAAGAATTGGTCATAGAGGTAGGATATGATCCCCAGAACATCAAAGTTGCAGAAAAGCTAATAAAAAAGAAGAATGCAGACATTGTTGCATTGAAAAAATAATTGAAATTGCCTCTTATTGAACACCCACATGCTAAATAAGTTCTGGAAAATGAAGGCCAAAAAGATGAAATGATGAATCTTATCATTCAGTTGACAGCTCAACTAAAATATATGGAGAATGAGATGGATAAATTAGTGCAGGAGAAAAAGGCCAGCATGGAAGCAATCCCTGTCACTGCTATTCCTACAATTACTACGACAGTTCCTTCTACTTCAGCAACTCCAGCGGCAACAACACTTCCAGTAGCTACAACGGTTCCATCTACATCAGCCACTACATCAACAACATATTCAACAACATCTTCAACTCATCCTAGTGATGAAGCATGTAAATTGATTAAAGCCATGCAAGATATGTCAATACAAACAAATGAAATAAATATACTTCAAGAACAAATAAAAAGTATAGAGGATGAAAAGAAGTTCATACAAATCATGCATAAGAATGAAACACAAAATTCAAATAGATTAATTGATAAAGTACAGAAGTTAGAGAAAGAATTAACACTAAAAGAACCACTTGCCCAAGCAAAGCAGCAACTGTGGGCCAATATCATTAACTTTGTTAATGATATTTTACCATCCATCTAAGTTATCTTTGAGCAGAAGAATTTGATCAAGGAAGCAACTGAAGTTATTCAGAAAGTCAAGGAAGAAGTTGGGAAAAAGCCAGAAGAGGCCATTGAGGTCATTAAGTTTTTTAATTCCAAGAACAAACAGGAATTAGAAGAAATTGGCATTAGTGATAGAACTAAAACAATCCTGGAAGTAAGAAAGGTAATTTCCAAGAGGAACTTAATGACACAACTTAAAGATAAGTGTCAAAACATGGAGTTAGCAATAACTAGATTCATGGTGAAATTTGATGTTTTGAGGTAGAAAGGTCTGCCTAATCCTTTGGTTATCAATGACAGATTGATGAAGCATGAAGACTATGACAAGAAAATGAGAGAAGTGGCCAAATAACAGTCCAAAAATTACTCCATGAAAGGAATTCCTACAGGAAAAGTGCTCTATTAGACTTTTGAGAATCTCTTTTACCTCCAGCATGAGGTAAATCATCTCTTTTTCAACAAGCCTACATTTGCAAAATATACAGAGGCTGATGAAATTTTCAGAAGAATGGTAAAAATCAAATTTCCAGATGAAGAAGCTTGGGAGAAAATGAATGATTTACTGTGAAAGTGAAAAGGTCACAGGTAAAAAAGCAGTCCAGGTTAAAGATGAAAACAGAGCATTCAAAGGTCATAGGTAAAAAGCAGTCAAAGTGAAAACAGAGCATGCAGGTTAAAACAATAATAGCGCAGTTAAAGTTTAAAGAGAAGTAACAGAGTTTAAAGAGTATCAGATGACAAGGCATAGTAAAGATGCAGCCAGCGTAAAGGACACTCAACAGAAAGAAGACAGCCATCGTAAAGCAACAGTCAGAGAGAATAAGAAGAAAAATATCAAAGCACAAACAACAAATCCAAATAAGCAGGGACAACTAGCATTTAGTCTCCTAGGTGTCTCTATCTTCTTGCATGAAGATATTTATTTTTCCTTGAATAATTCCTAAATCAGTTTTAGGATATTTTGTAATAGTTTTTGTATAAATACTTCATAAATCGAAGTATTGAGGGTGGATTTCTGAACATTTCTATAGTTGTATTGATCTGAAACCTGACAGTTTATTGTAACATTTTCAAGTCAGCAGACTGGACTGAGTAATAAAGGCATTGCATTATAGGATTCATGTGTTGGGCCACTTCAGTGAAGTATCTTTCTATTGTTCAAATTGTTATTTTCTTGAAGTATTTCACAAACTTGTGTGTTTTCCAATTTAAATGTTATAATAGGAATATTATTGCAAAAATTGTTTAAGTACACTATGTTCTTAACTATTATTCATTTTGATGTTTTCTTCGGATATCCAGAGTAGGGGATTCTTCATTGCTCCCTAGTTTCGATTGACCTCTTTCACCTTCCCTCACTATCCAGTTTGAGGAATCCTTAATTGCTTGTTGATCCCGATTGAAACCACTTCACCATCCAGCCTAAAAGATCTAAATTTGCTCAGCTACCTTGTGCTGTGAACACTTCCTTTAGACCTTGATTCAGTCTTGTTTTCTTGACACTTTGAATCCATTTCCCAATGGTAAATAGACAATCATCTATCCATCTTAATTAGTAATTCCACCACTAAACCAAACCAAAATCAAAACCAATCAATCTTACATAACTAGCCTAAAATCAACTAAAAACAACAAAGTTAAATCATAAAGAGAGAGCCCTCTCTGAGCATTAGGAAGGCTAGATCCTGATCTCAAAAGTAGGTTTGTGGTTACCTCTAATATTTCTTTAAACAAAAAGCATAACAACCCTAGGAAATTATTGGAGTGATAACAGGTGCATTTTATTTGAAGTATGTAACTTCCAGCCACAGACTATTACTGGTGATGAGATGCCAACCCATTTTGGCAGCTAAAGCCGAGGCAAAAAGGTTAAGGTATTTTAGTCCCCAACCCCCCCAGCATTTTGGTTTAGCAATCTTGCTCCAAGTGATCCAAGCATAGGTACAACCATCCTATTTATCTCTCCAAAGGAAGCGCCTATAGATTTGTTGGATCTTATCAGTTACGCCTTGGGGGATCCAAGCAAGGGCAATTCAATACACTGGTATAGCTTCAAGGAAAGATTTGATAAGTACTAGCGTGCCAGCCTTGGAGAGCCATATTTGCTGCTAGATATTGAATATGCGCTCCAATTTTGCAATGAGCCAGTTCTATTCATTCATGCGATAGTCATTTGGTTTTAAGTGAAAACCAAGGTATTTAATACCCTCTTCCAACTATTTACGATCAAATTTGAAAAGAGTCAGGGCATGTCTGCATTCAAAGTCTGTGCAGTGCACCAATATGATGGTGGATTTACTGTTGTTAGGGTCCATACTAGTAACTTTACAAAACATGTAGAGTATATTTAAAAATTTAATATTGTCGTGAGGAGTTCCATAAATAAATATAAGAACATCATCCACGAGAAAAGCAGATGATTGATTGTATAAAATATGCGGTTCTATACTGGAATGAGTCCATCTTATATATGTGATCAGGATAGTATCGGTGGATAATTAATCATTATTCAGCAAATTTATACATGGTATCGGAGCTATTGAAGCAGAGATTGATCATCACAATGATTAAAAACTTATTTTGGTAGACAGAGTCTGCATGCGGGCCAGGTAGCCTCCGGATTCATCTTTCTTCAGAAAGTGAAAGGTCTGGTAAATGCCCCTTGCAGTCAATCTCTGTGCTAGAAATAATTTCTTCTCACAGATCTATAACGGTTGAGCTTTGAGGTGGAATTCGAAATTTTGCATCAGTTTTGTTTTCTTGGTGCCTAAGGGAAAATGTCTTTCAACTAAGCCATCAATATGCTCTTTAGCTGCGCTCGACTATGTTGCATGGAAGGATCGCATGGAGGCGTATTAGAAGATAGCTGATTTAAGGATCTGGTGGATATGGATGTCCAAAAGCCCACCGATCCCGTTGTCAAAGCATGGCAAAAGAAGGCAGAAATGTCAAGGATCCCTGCTGAGGGCGTCATTGATCATATTGTATCCAGATGGCACAAAGGTTTCTCCTCCACATTGATGTGGAAAGCCAGCACGGATCTATTCCAGCAAGAGAGATCAAAGGAGTCAAGCGCTCAAAGATGCTTCCGGGAACATCAGATATGAAACACAAGATCGCCAACATCTCACAAGGTATACTGCGCAGATGAGTTTGGAAGGTCCTGACTTTCGAATACAAGGACATGGTCGACCTGGCTCTCCTTGGTCTTCCGAAGGCTTGGCACTCATATCAAGATAGTGTCAATGGTCAAGAAAAGCTACCAGGATGGGAGCACCTTTGGGCGGATCTCATGCAGGAGGAGATAAGGAGGACTACTCGTGATGGATCTTCATCAAAGGGAGCTGATGAAGAAAATTGTGCTTTGGTTGCCAAAGCAAAGAAAGGGAAGGGTAAGAAAACCTCTCATTCTGGTGCAAAGGGCAAGAAGCAGGATATGGCGAAAGTGAAGTGTTTTCACTGCCATGATCACGACACGGGGTTATGCAGATGGAGAAGCTTTGGCTTCATAGTTCGAGCTTGAATTTTCACCGATCGCATGCTTGGTTTCAAGTGTGATGGGATCGGTGTGGTTCTTGGACAGCGGTGCGTCATTTCATATGACGGGAGATCGGGATTTGTTCTCAGATCTGGAGGACAAAGATCTAGGTGTGCACATCGAGATGGGCGATGATGGTAGATATAGTGCAACTGGTATCGGTACCATATCCTTTCAGAGGGAGTCTGGTAAACCCTTTGTATTGAAGGATGTCATGCATGTACCTGGATTGAAGAAGAACTTGATCTCTGTGGTGATGTTGGAGGATAAGGGGTATGATGTGGTCTTCAGCGAAGGAAAAGCATTCCTGCGCAATAAGACTACTGGAGAGACCCAGAAGATAGGGGTTCGAACCAAGAACCTTTATCAGTTGCAGGTAGATGGCTGCGCAGCAATGGCATGCAAGGTGGGAGAAGTGGTGAGCCGGGATGATGAGGGCGAACTGTGGCACAAGAGATTGGGCCACCTTCACCATGGAGCTTTGAAGATTCTGCAGCAGATTTCTACTGGGCTTCCTAAGGGCACTCTTGCGCAGTCAGATCAGTGCAAGGGGTGTACTTTAGGAAGTATGTGAAAGCCACCTTTCACGAGAAGGATAGTCGCGCCACGACGATCCTTGAGAGAGTTCACACAGACGTGTGTGGTCCTTTCTCAGTTGCTTCGACAGCAAAGCACAAGTATTATGTGATCTTTGTCGATGATTTCTCTCGAAAGTGCTGGATCTTCTTCATGCAGAAGAAGAGCGATACATTCGCGAAGTTCTGTGAGTTTAAAGCACTGGTCGAGAAGGAGTCTGGGAAGAAGGTGATTGCTCTAAGGAGTGATAACGGTGGTGAATTCATCTCGGCTGAATTCAAGGAGTTCTGCAGCGCAGAAGGGATTCGGAGAGAGCTCATCGCACCCCATAACCCACAGCAGAATGGGGTGGTTGAGCGGAAGAACAGAACGATCGTGGGTGCTGCACGGGCGATGTTGCATGATCAGGGCCTACCCCTTCACTTGTGGGCTGAGGCATGCAATACAGCAGTGTATGTGCAGAACCGTTGTCCTCACAAGGTTCTTGGCATGAGTACACCTGAGGAGGCTTATTCTGGCAAGAGGCCTGATATTTCCCATTTGCGGATTTTCGGTTCTCCTGTCTACATGCATGTGACGAAGGATGCAAGAAGGAAGCTGGATCCAACTGCTGAAGTTGGAATATTTGTGGGGTACACTGATACACCTCACAATTATCGGGTGTATGTGCCAGACAGTCGCAAGACTGTTGTGCGACGGGATATAAAATTTCAGGAGGAGAAAGCCATGCAGTGTTCGCTTGAGGGGGAGCCACACTTGCATGCAGATGAGGAGCTGTTAGTTCCTAAGGAGGAGCTTCCGGATGTGGATCAGCCACAAGAGGAGGTTCAGGAGGTGGAAGAAACCACTCAGGCAGCGCCAACCATCAGAGGGCGCATGCGCACTACAGAAGCTGAGCGACTGGCTCGGGATGCAGAGAAGGTTGTAGGACCACCTACAGCACAGCGCAGACAGAGACAGTCATCGGATCGGTACACTGGATACATGGCTCTTATGAGTCAATGTGTTGTGACAGAGCCATCCTCTTTTGAGGAAGCCGTGGAGGAACCCGCATGGGTTGATGCCATGATCGAAGAATATGATTCGATCATCAGGAACAGTGCATGGGAGATTGTCCCAAGACCGGTTGGGAAATCAGTTGTAGGTTCACGATGGATCTACAAAGTGAAGCAGGCGGCTGACGGGAGTGTGGAGAAGTACAAGGCGAGATTTGTCGCCCGTGGCTTCTCACAGATCGAGGGGATTGACTATGAGGAGACTTTTGCACCTATCGCAAGGTACTCTTCCATACGGACGATCCTTGCTCTCTCAGCGCAGATGGGGTGGCACATTCATCAGATCGATGTGAAGACTGCGTTCCTCAATGGAGTTATTGAGGAAGAAGTGTACATAGAGCAGCCTGAAGGTTTTGAGATCTTCAGCAGTGAGTCGCATATGTGCCGACTCAAGAGAGCACTGTACGGGCTGAAGCAAGCACCTCGTGCTTGGTACACTCGGATAGACAGCTACTTCACCGGGCTTGGATTCTCCAAGAGTGAGGCGGATCCAAACCTGTACCAGATTGTGGTGGAGGGGGAAGCTGTTGATCATCGTACTGTATGTAGATGATCTGATTTTGACTGGCGACGAGCAGTTGATACTTTCATGCAAGGAGGATCTTGCACGAGAGTTTGAGATGAAGGACCTGGGCATCCTTCATTATTTCCTAGGATTGGAGATTTGGCAGCGCAGCGGAGGACTGTTTGTTTCTCAGGGCAAGTATGCCCGGGAGATTCTGGAGAGGTTCAACATGCAAGGTTGCAAGCCTGTTGACACTCCTCTTCCTGGTGGTTGGAGGAAGGAGGATGCTACTTCAGCGGAGGTAGTGGATGCCACTGTCTATCGACAGTTGGTGGGGTCGCTTATGTATCCGGTCAATACACGACCCGATATATGCTATGCAGTTAACCAGCTTTCGCAAGCTATGGTTAAGCCTACCAAGCTCTTTTGGAAGGCAGGCAAGCATGTATTGCGCTATATTAGAGGCACATCGGGATATGGTTCATGGTACAGACAGGAGGATCAGTTGAGGCAGCATGGCTTCACATATTGGTATCATCATATCAGAGATTGTGTTCAGCGGAGAATCATGATGCTTTCATATGTTCCCACGGAGGATCAGGATGCCGACATCCTGACGAAGGCGCTCACCAGGAGCAAGTTCGAATTCCACAGAGGCAGGATAGGGGCTGCAGATAATCCATATCTTGCTGAGAGGGAGTGTTGAAAATGCAGCAATATGATGAAGCTTAGTGAAATGAAGTCGCCTTCACTAAGTGGGCCCGCAGGCAAATTCTGGCGCAAAGTCTATTTTTAGACTATGTCTATTTTTAGACATATGGAGCATGGTCCAGGGGTTGCAGTATGTTATTCTTGGAGTATTGGTTATGTTGGTAAAAATAGATGGACCTCTATTTTTAGACATTTAGGTCGAAGTCTATTTTTAGACTGCCTATCCTAAAAATAGAAAAGTCAAATATTATTTACCCTTAATAATATTTGTACTCTAAACTTCAGTTTACTCTCTTGGAGCACTTCAGTTCGAGCTACAGAAGTGGCTCATGCATCTGACAGAGGAATTATGCTATTCCTAGGGGTTTGGTGAGCTCATGCATGGTTGACTTCAGTTAGGACTTCAGTGGCAGAAGTTTGGTGGAGTTGATGAGACAGTTGGTGGAGTTGTGTTCGGTTTAACTTGGTTGAACTAGTTGAGATTAGTTTAACTAGCTAATCAACTAGTAATGAGTGGAGTGAATTAAATATTATTTAATTCATTAATTAGTAACTCATTATTCAACTCAAGAACACATCAGTTCACTACAGTGCATGAACAGTTCAGTGGAGACCAATGAAAGAGGTAGATGAAAGGGTGGAGTTAGCTATCAGTGGTGACATCAGTTGTGCATGAGATTTGCACCACACTTGGAGGAATTGCCTATGATGATTGCGCTGTCAAGCCAAGGAGATTCGAACCTTGGATATCTATTTAGACAGGCCATGATTGCGCAATAGAGGCAAGGCAATTGGCGGTGAGTTTTGAACCAGTAACCTGTTCAAAACCAAGCTAGTTTGTGTAATCATATATATATCACGAGTAATTTGAGAGCATTAAAATTGTGTTGTTGTGATGTTTATCCCACTTTATAATATACACAATAGCTGCGGGGTTTTCAGCTATAAGCTTTCCCTATACATACTGTGTTAATGTGTATGATGATTTGATGTGTTATCGCTTGATTTTATTTCCGCATGTGTGATGATCTGAGTTGAGTTGAGTGGAAGAGATTATGTGTTGTGTATGAAGTTCAAATAGTATGTGACCAGGATAGTCTCGGTGGATAATTAATCATTATTCAGCAATT